>JAAIXJ010001882.1:36004-94177 GCA_013403705.1 Heliconius hermathena
TATATATATATATATATATATATATAAGTAATCAATGCATTTTGATTTTTTCGCTCTGGTAACAAAACAAAGCGCGGAGTTGAGTTCCGCCACTCGACACGTGCGAAACGAAATATCTTAACACTAGTTCACGTTTAGTTCTATTACATTGATAAATGCCTCCAATATTAGATTACTCTTATATATCTTCCATGTACAAACAGCAGTCAGTTACAATTTTATTATATGTGTAATTTTTAATCATTATAACGATCGAAGCGAAGAACTTCTGTGACGAAGGAGGATGCCGAGAATTCTTCAGTGGGATGGAAGTAAAACAAGAGTTTATAACTATGTTTATATTCCAAAGGTTTACAAATTAGTGAACATCGTACAATCTATATACTCTATTTTATATATATATTTTTTAAATACAATTACTCATTTTTCCAACTTATATTTAAAAACGTTCCATTAGTTGATATCGAAAAATTATATAATACTTAAAAATAATAAAATTATAGTCCTAATACAAAATTATTATTAATTATATTTTATAAAATAATTATTATGTATATTATTATAATAATTATAAATTATTATTGTTATTTTTGTGTTCTAAAATACAAGAAATTCAGGGTTTAAACTCTTTTATTACATGTTTATTAGCTTAATACTTATTAAGACACCGTACGTTTGAGGCCAGTCGTGGCGTAGGGATGTGACTGTAACATCGACTGGTTATGGGTTCGATCCCTACTCGAGAAAATGAAATATTTATTTACATTTATATCTCACTTAACACGCAATGCCTCCAGAACTTGGCGGAAAGTGGGGAACAGAGTGTATTAACACTAGGTACAAATCTAAGCAGCATTTTATTATGTAAAAATTATTACGCCATATTATAAATTATAAAAAAAATATTAAAAATATAAAAACATACTATAGACTTACTTTATTTAAATATAATCCTATTGTGATATAAAACAGTTAAAATATTAAGCCTTGCTTAACATTATCTAAAAATTAACTTTCTAATAAATCAACAAGATCCTCGCTGTCAACCTCACGATCTCTTTTAGATGACTATAAGACACAGGCTTATACAGCCTTAAAGATTCTACTGGTACAACTGCACTATACTTTCGATATCCTTTTATACCTCTTATCGTACCTCGATTGACCTTCGAAAACACACTATCAAAGATTCAGGAGGAAGGTCACGGAGAGCATGTATGAAGAGGTTGTTGAAAGTGTACGAGGCGAAAGAGGTATGAGACTGTAGCGTTTGGCGCACCGTTCTCTCTGTCTCCGTGTCCGTCTCCGTGTCCGCTAGGGATACAGCGCATAAACCATATCACCGCGTGGGAGTAATTATAAGCTAGTAAAAAAAACCAACAGATTCGTTTCGTCTTATAATTTTTAAATTTTATATTTAAGGTGAACGATTTACTCCTCAAAAAGGCTTATTAAAACCGCGTCGATGATGAAAGGTATGGAAATTTGAATACAATTAATAAACTTTGCATAATCTGTATATTTTAATCTTCGCAGCTAATCTGTAATATTGAGGACATCAAGGGTTGGGATGAGCTTTTAATTTTCACTATAAGCCAAGGATTATAAGGTTTATAGTGTTTTGTGTTAGTTCTTGTGGTGGGTTATCTGTATCCCGCACAGAGAAGGGTAGGCAAAGGGAGCCTAGTGTTAACTAACGAAACTCAACGCCGCGCTCTGTTGTTGACAACAGAGCGAAGAAATGGAAATATAAATTTAGGTAAAGGAGACTGAAACTATTCCATACATTTTTGGGCCCAGAATGTAAAGATATGAAAAAAGTATGATTTAATAGATTTAGGTACATCATTGCCTCTCTGAAAACTATATAAATTTTGGCAATCTGAGAGCTGAGTTATTAGAGATTTGATAAAAGTGAGGTTAAGTTCGCAGCACAATTTCTTGAATATCAACTTCTATAAAATATGTGATTACTGAGTTGTTTAAGCATTAATGTTTATTATTTATAAATAAAACACATTTTAATGAATATTTTATTCTTCTTCTATTATCTATTATTAAAATGTCATCTAAGAAGTGTGCAGGTGGAACTAAATTATTTTGGTATCTAGCCCAACTAAGGTATGGTACCTTATATATATAATACTCATAACATGAGCACAGCAGCCTACCATTCGTCTTCCTACAATACAATTGCAGTATTTCATAGCAATAGCTTCCCTTCCTCTACGAAAGCTGTCAACTAAAATGTAACAGAAATATATTTTCCTGCTTATATGTCGGGATTATATCACACCTCTAAGTAACCAGGTTGTGGTGGTTTTCATCGTCTAAAGGTCGTCGGACTAGGGTATTGCAGTGTCCATTGGCTATCCCACAATTCACACAGCGATTCATATCCATAGCGTGGCGGTCGTAAGATCCAAAAGATTTCAGAGTCCAGTGGGGAAGCGAGGGTCGTACAAAGTAGGCAGAGTCAAAATCCGAGAAAAACAAAACAGTAGTCGTTGAAAATATCAAACAAACGGGAAAACATTCAAAACGTCGATGCGTTATGACACGAACGTAATGACAGAAGCAAATGTTTTTTTTTTTTTTTTTTATTTAATGGCCTGATTTTGCGATGACAAACAGAAGCAAAAATGCAAAAAATCATTAGACAAGGTGTGATTGTCAATCAGCTGTCACATCTCCGATTTAAAATATGATTGATTTTAATCGATTAAGGATCTAAATCTTATTTTTTTTTAATTTTTGTCCACTTCCAGAATATCAATTAATTTATTATTTGCTATTCTAAAAATAAAAAAAAATTGTAATTTTTTAGATCACATCTCAATTCTTTACGTGTAGGCCCAAAAGTTTCATTCTCCTTTAGGGATCGAACCCACAACCAGTAGCGTTTACAGTCACACTTTGTGCCCCTGCGCCACAACTGGCCGCTTAATATAAATAAATAAATATATTTTTATATATATGAAAATTTAGACGTGTCTGTCGTCTTGCAATGGAACGTCGTCAGGCTGTAAATGCACTAGTTGTGGTTTTGATTCACATGTAAATAAATGATTTTCATTTTTCATTTTTAGTAAGACATTGTGCGATATTAAATAAAACTCTTTAACTTGATTCTGATTATGTGATCATATTAATGTTATCGAAATCAATTATCTTTTATTTGAAATATAGAGCATAATATAGAGGATTGTTTTTTAAAATGGAAAAAAAGTCAAACATTTATATATACGTTCGCCCATTAAGATACTTCCGTTCCCCACTTTACGTCGATTTCTGGATGCATTGCGTGTTGAGTGGCAGAACTCAAAGACGTTCTCAAGAGAATGATTTTATTTAAATTATTTTAATTTATCCATTCTGGTAGACAAAAGGCGGCGTTAAAGTGTGGTGGACTTTAACGCCGCCTTTAACATGAAAATTAGTGGGAAAGAGGAGAACAGAGTGTCTTTACTGTAGATTCTCTCTGCCTACGTAAAGCTGCTAATATTATAAAATGAATATTATATATACATAAACATATTTCACCTTTATATTGAAGTAATTCATCGTTACTTTGATGTTAAATTGTTCATACGAGAAATTAATAATACCTATGTTAAGGTCTGAAATAATTAACTAATTAAGCGTTCATACTAACCTACTCATATTATTAATTTTATATATATATTTTACGACGCAATTCATGCGCACGTTTGAAACAAATTGTAATTTGTTAATATTTTCATTACTTCCTTCTGGTAGCAAGTAAAAGCGCGGCGTCGACTTCCGCCACTCTAAAGGAAACGCCTCGAAAATTCGATAAAAAATAGGGAATGAAGTGTTTTAACACTACTTTCCCTCTGCCTACCGTATATATGCGGGATACAGCGTGAAGCTGAAAAAAAATAAAGTAATTAAATCCCCTCAGTGCTTTATTAACAGCTTAGCTTTATTAACAATAATAAAAAAAATTTAGAACTCGAGTTTTTTCTGAAATTCAAGGTTAGCTAAGCCAGAGCCCCTTCTTTAAGGTTATTATTTTTTTAGATTCAACCTGATCAGAGTTTTTCCTGAACTAGTACTATGTAGATGCTGCCAAATTTTGTGATTTCAGGTTAACCGGAAGTACCCTATTAATTTTGATTCCCTTTATAGTATAGAAATACGTGTTTTTTATGATATAATACGTTGTTTTCAGGAAATCATGGGGATGAGTATGACAGACAGACGTACGGACGGACAAAAAAGTGATATTATAAGGGTTCCTTCTTTCTTAAAAAGTACGAAACCATAATCATTCATCTTTTCGATTCCCGATCTTCGCTAAGAAATCTGAAACAGTATGTAAATAGCAATTTAACTTTAGTATGAAGCGGAAATTACGCTGACATGCGCGTGAACTTACTATAGCTTATTATAATAATAATGTTTTGTGTATTCATTAGTTTGAAAATTATATATATATGGTCAATTGATAGAATACATAGTTTTAACTTACATGTTAAAATGTACTTATTGAATATTTAGTTAGGCAACGGTTGTGGATTCGATTCCCACAAAGGCGATTTAATTATATATATCCGGAAGTATAATATGAGAATATTTACCTGGTGACCAAGAAAACGCAAAGTATGGCGTTGAATTTCACCACTCAACACGTAATGTCTCGAAAATTGGTCAGAAAGTGGGGAACAAGCGCTATAACTCACTAGCTTAGTTTCCTCTGTCCACTCTGTTTTGTGCTGGATACAGCGTGAAGCTATATTATGTTATTTTTTTTTCTTTTTTCGTTTTTATATAGGCAAAAGGATATACGGAAAGATTTAGGCAAAGAGAGATCCAAGAGGCCAAGTGTTAAAACTGTTCCTTAAAAGGAACAGTTTTAACACTTGTTTCACACAAAAACTTATATGAATGTCGAGAAATAATCGTTGAATTGGATAGATCGATATATGGATGATTATTTTATTTTTAAAGCTATCCACTTCTTGATTCGGTTGACCATCGCGTAAAGAGTAAAAGAGATCGACGACAAAAAAAATTGTCGATATTCACAGGAATCAAACCCAAAACTGATGCATTACAATCAGACGATGTGCCAATAAGCCACGACAGCCTCAATAAGATATTTTATCGTCACTATAAAAACATTATCAGCTTCACGCTGTATCTCGCACACAGCAGGCAGAGGGAACCTAGTATTAAGACACTCCGATCCCCACTTTCTGTCGAATTCTGGAGGCATTGCGTGTTGAGTGGCAGAACTCAACGCCGCGCTTAACCTCGACACCAGAGCGAAGAAATGGAAATATAAATTTAAGTAAATATTTCATCTCCTCGAGTGGGGATCGAACCCACAACCAGTCGGTTTTACAGTCACACCTCGTGCCGCTGCGCCACGACTGTCCTCAATATAACAACATCAAATACTCATACATATTAAATTTTCACTTTCAATACGTATCAGGCCGCTCAATGGACTTGGATCCCGATCCATCAAAAATATAATCTTTTACTAAAAGCTTCTATTATGACATTACACGGTATTTGAATTTCAATGTACATACTTTGAGATATCCGCTCTGAATTGATGGAATGGAAACTTTTATAATGTAATAAATGTGTCTGTCCATCCGTTTTTACCATTATCCTGTACTTTTGCATTCTCAAACCAAATATTTTTTTGAACGAAGATTAAAAAAAAAGGCAAAATTGGCAGAGTAAACATAGTGTTAAAACACTCCGCTCTCCACATTCTGCAAAATTTTCTAGACCCCAACTACTAAAGGACTAACCATTGCTCTGAATGGGAATGGACAAGCAATGTGCAAATATAAACAGTCAGGCGCTGTCACACTTTACCACAACGGTCTCTTTATAAAGGAATGTGAAATAAAGAAGCTCTAGGAATAAAAAATAAATTGCTAGAAACCAAAGTCGTTAAATATTTTTAACATTTTAAAGTGTTATTCCACACTTAGGAAAGAAAATACATATTTAGAGAACGTATAAAAAAATTAACGTAGCGGGATTCGAACCCGCGCCTCCTGGAAACCGACCAGGCGCTTTGACCGCTAAGCCATACGCTCTCATTAAGCTACGTAGAATTTTTTATACGCTTGTTACAACATATTTATGTTCCCGCTACGTTCAAATTTTTATACATTTTCTAAATAAGTACAAAGTTGTTAAAGTTGTAAAGGATACGTCTTGATTGATACTTACTTCGAGGTTTACTGTAAAATACGAATTGAGAAAGTATTGATAGATTCACATATTTGTCTATATATTTATTTTTGGGTTAATTATGCATTGCGCATATAATAAGGTAAGTAAAAGGACTTTGACGTTAAGCACCCCGTTCCTACTTTCCGTTTCGTTTTTTCTCGTTATGGCAAATTAAATTGTAATTTGGGATATATTTATGTAATTTGTGATATATTTTCCAGTCGATAATAAAGTTAAATTTAAACTAGTATATTTTAAGACCTTGTTACTCTGCCGCTATAATTACATTTAGTTGAGCTTTGACGCTTAGCGTCGTCACTGAGGCTACAGTAATTGAAAGGATTTTGCCATTTACGCAGTGAAATTTACAAATTGAACATTGCTAATACCAAAAAAATATATATTTAATTAAAAAAATATGAGAACAGTGTGGGTTCGATTCGCAGTCGAAGAAATGAATTTTAAATTTAATATTTTCATTTCTTAGTTCTGGTGTCGAGACACAAAGCACGTCATTAAGTTCCGCCACTCAATGTCTCAATGTCTCCAGAATTCGGCGGAAATTGCTACACACGGAATTCAGCGTGACGCTGAAAAATTTTGTTACGTAAAATGACGAATTTGCGCTTGAAATTAAAGTTACTCGCATATTTAGGGGAAATCTTCATAGTTATCTTATAAGTCTACCAATAGTTTATTAGTGTCCACCATGTTTACGTGGAAATTGTGTCCTTTTCATTCCCTTAGGAATTTCAGGAAATCTTTTCAAAGTATCCCATAGCCTTCTACGTCTAAAAGTTTTGGCTGTGCGTAGTCTGTCAGTCACTCATTTGAACGCTTCCGTTGCGCGCTTTCTGCTGATTTCCGGAGGTATTGCGTGTAGTGTGGTGAAACTCAATGCTACACTTTGCCTCAATACTAGATCGAGAAAATGAAAATATTAAATATTAATATTATATTATTTAACTTCCGCAAGTGGGACACGTGTCGCGTTTACACTCGCACCACGACTGGCCTCTAATAATAAATAATCTAGTACCATAAATATTCAATTTTCATATTTACTATTCGAGTTTATCTAGTTTAAAACGAAGTTAACCTAATATAAAGTTTGAACACATCCATCCGGCCTGTCCGCGAAACTTCCATAGTTTAGGACCTATGTATGTACATAAATAAGATATTTCAGTCAACCATTAGCCTGTCATAAGGCATTTAGGCTTTGAAGTGATATTCTCTATTCTACTTTAATACGGTAAATATGTAGGAAATATGTTGTAAACATATTTGCTACATATTTTAGTAAATACCGGTAAAGTAAAAATGCTGGCGAGAAATTTATCAGTAGCTCTTTTTAAATATAATCTATACATGTAATAACATTGTAACTAATTACTATCTGTACATTGAAGATATATGTATGAGACAATCTATGATTGGGGGCGTTTATCGTTTTGTTTTGTGTAACGTTTCAACTAAATTAAATGCTGTTTTTACTATTGTATTTTCGCAAACCTCCCTTAACGTTTAGTGTTTGTTTTATTTGAATCGTTTCATAAATAGAAAAAAAAACGGAGAAGTGCTAGTCGGGCTCGCCCACCGAAGGTACCGTACAAAAATTGGAGGTCTCGAGCTTTTTCTGAAGTTTAGGCTTAGCCAGAGCCCTTTCACCTGATATCTCACTTGAGCTAGCCTTCCTTAGAGCTAGTCTTCCTTACCAAATGTTGCCCCCCTTTTAAGGCTATTATTATTTTTTAGGATTTAACCACAAATGTATAGTTTTCAGATTTTTTCCTGAACAAGCTTTAGCTAACATTCTCAGAAGCGATATCATTTTAATACCGGATAGTAATCTCGATACTTTACCCAATTGAGAGATTTCGTGAGAAATCTTAAATACAACGTGTAAATTGACTGCGATCGTCATGGCGTAGCGGTATAACATACGACCCTAAGCCCGCCGGATAGAGGTTTGATTTCTACTCGGGGGGGATGAATTATTTGTATTTCCTCGCAATGTCACCCGCATTGTGTAAATAAAATAAAATAAAAAGTAATATCTCGAAATCGGACGTAAAAAGAAAGAGGTTTCTTATTCTAAATTTTAGGTTATCTCTGCTTATCCTGCTATTTGCGGGAAAAGCGTGAAGAATAAAAGAAAAGGACAACATCTATGTACAAACATACCACAAAATAACATTTCATATTAAAAAGAAAAAACCCCAAAAAAGTTTCAAAAAAAAACATTAACTTTTTTTACCTTACTATGTATTCCGAACAAAGGCATAGTATTATGACACTCCATTCCCATTAATGCACTTAAGTTCTCTATTTTCCGCCAAATTTTGAGACGCTATGTGTAGAGCGGCGGAACTCAACGCCGCTTTCCCTTTTTACCAGAGAGTGGAGCTGAAAATATTAAATTTAATTTTTCGTCATTCATTTTTTATTTATATTTTTCACGCCCCTTTTTGTCCTTATATTTATATTTTTTAGTTTTTCCTGTATATTTTATACATCAAATACTAAATGTTGCAAATACAGCAAGTATCCCAGCTCGAGCTTAGCCTGATAACTCCTTGTTAACGGCGTCCGGGTGTTTCCCACGGCGATAATTTTGTTCAGCGAGTGAAGTATACTATATTTATGTTTTAAAGTGTACTATAATATATTAAAATATCCTTTTACTTCTCTTAAAGTATTATATTATACTTTATTCAACATTAGAGATTCTTAGATATTATAAAAGTGCTTATATTAATAGGCTGGGGCCTCATCATTCTTCATCACCTTGAGGAAATTATAATTTTTTCAATTTCCTTGCTCAGGAAAACGCAATGTCTTGAAAAGTTAGCAAAAATTTTATGCGAAAAAAACACAGAGCGAGTAATTTTTTTTAGCTACACACTGTATTCCGTACATAGCATACACAGGCATATGGAACCTGGGAACCTAATATTAAGACACTCCGCTCCCATAAAAATCCTTTCGTTTTTCACTTTCCGCCAAAATTCTGAGTCATTTCTTGTTGAATGTGGTGGAATTGGAAGCCCCTATTAAGTTATTTATCAGCTATTTTTTTTCATATATAAATCATAGTGTTTCTATTCCCACTGCGTCACGACGGCTAACATAAGTTGAGTAAAATCTGTCTCTGAAATTCGATTTCCATGTAAAATTTATGTAACTAATAAAACATAATAACAATATTTTCCATATTCCTAAGCACTTAACTCAATAACAAATAAGTGGATCGTTCGATACGAATACTATTATATTATTCCACGCGACTGATTTTCATTGACATCGATTTATTTGCCATCAAAATAAACATTAGATTTTTCTCATATTTGTTTTATTCACATATTATAATATATTATTCTTTTATATGAATATACTTTTAGCTTCACTCTGTATTTCACACATAGCAGGGTGGCCAGAGGGAAATTGGGAAATCTAGTGTTAAGGCACTTCTGTTCCCCAATTTCCTTCTGCAAGCCTGGAGGCAGGTTGAACTCTACGTCGCGCACCGACTCGTCTCTAAAGCGAGATAGTGACAATACTTCATACCCTTAAGTTGGAACACAACTCCCAACCGTCATGTTTATGCGCGGAAGTAGACGCTGACCCACTACCCCACAATGACATTATAAATAATTAAATTAAAAAATATATATTTAAAACATATATTATATATAATATATATTTTAAATATATATTTTTTACAATTTATATATATATATATATATATATATATATATATATAAATTGTGTTGTATATGAATGTATCTAAAAGCTAAATAAAAAAAATATTTCTATTAGTGATCAATGTATCATTGGTTCAATATCACAGTCCTCTGAAGTCCAAGATGAGAGGGTGCCCCAAAGTATCCTATTTAAAACTACTGGAGCACAGATATCTCTCTGAAAATAAAAAAAGTAAAAAATCCTTTTTTTAATTTATTTTAAAAAGTAATAGAAATTACAAAGGTATAGTTAGTTTTTTGACAATGTGAAAATTGTTAATCAAATCGCCACTGGAGGAATAATCACTTTAATTTGTTTTTGTATGAGTAAGGTATATTTTTTAACAATAAAAAAAAATAAAATAAAAAAATGTTTAATTATTCTTACTTAACTCACTAGCCCCCACACCACTTTCTCCATTACTTTATTAACTCCTTCTCTCACCATATCATACTTAGAATTATCGAAATTATCAGCTAAAAAGCGATTTCCAGATCCAAACACATTAAAGCTGATTGATCTTATGTTTCCAAATAATGATTCTATTATAGTTCTTCAGAACGCTGTACCTGACCAGTTGAAATTAGATCAGACATTTTAAGAGTGCAGTCTATGTTATATAAATCATTCATGGTGTGATTTACCTTAAATATGAATATTAATTCTTAAACATTTTTAAAGTGTTATTCCACACTTAGGAAAGAAAAATACTTATTTCGAAAACGTATAAAAAATTTAACGTAGCGGAACTCGAACTCTCGCCTCCTGGAAACCGACCAGGTCGGTCCTGGTCAATATAATTTATTCTTGTTTAATTATTTTAACAAATATTTATTTTATAGTATTGATAGAGAGAGAGAGAGAGAGATTGTCGTAACACATCGTTGCCTTGCCATTGCGTTGTCTGACTGTATACGTAATAGTTGTTGTATCCATATCCTCTTGGGGATTATTATATTATATTATTTATATTTTCATGTTTCTTCTCTGGTATATTTCCCAACACAACGTTGAGTTCTCCCATTCAACACGCAAGATGACTGTTACGTTAGAAATATTAGCCATCCACATATATTGTTTAAGCTATTACGGCGGAGTGGACCATTATCTGACTGTAAATTAATTATTTTCTTTTCTCTGCTCTAGTTATAAAGAGCATGGCAAGGATTTCCATTACTCAACACGTAATTTCTTAATATTGGATTCTCTGTCTGTTCTGCTTTGCGAAAAATATTGTATAGCTGAAAAAAAACTATATATAGGTGAAACATCTAATTATTAGAAACAATGATTACTTTAAATTAGACCACGCAGAAACAATAAAATGTGAAGCTTCCATTTTCCTAGGCTTTTTCTGAACTCTTATTGGATTTGGGCTGCCAGGCAACTTTACAGGTTGTGACAATTTAATAAGAGCAACGTCAAATAAGGGCTATCGTCAAAGTAAGGATGAATCGCGACAAACTTGACAGAGTACTACCTGTCTACATATCCACATTTGTTTTACTTTGCAGAACCAAGGCGAAGAGTCCTTGTCGGCTCATGAATCCTGGAAAACATAGGTCAAAGTTTATAACCAAAGCGTGGCGTTGAGTTCCGCAAGGTAACAAGGCATTATTTTAAAAATCGTGCCGAATATGGAGATCAGAGTGACTAAGCACTAAGTTCTCTCTGCCTACCTTGCTGTTAAAGACAAATAGTAGAGCTGAAAAAATATAATAAAAATTAAGAAATGAACAGAGCATTTCTTTATTTTCGAGGCGCGACTGAAAACTATTTCGTAGCAGACAAGTCAATTTTATAGCACGTTTCGCTTAATTGCATAAAGCGGTACGACGGCATCCAAGGTAGCCTAAATTTAAATAGTATTAAAATGTTATCAGAATTTTATTTGTTATTCCTTATTTTATCTGAGCTATACCCAAAATTAAATGTTTATGGTATAAGTTGCAGCTTCACGCATTTACTAGTCCTGCATGGTAAATAAAGGGAACTTATAGTTAAAACAGCCAATTTCCCATATGATTAACGGTACTCACGCCATAATTTATCCACCAGAGCTGAGAAATCAAAATAATTTAAATATAATAATCCCCCATATGGTAAACAAGTCCACAATAAAACACTGTTTTGTTTGCCTGTATTTACAAACGGACACTGTGTCACTACGTTTCTGCGGTCTTAAAATAATTAAATACATATAAATTTACTTCAAAAAATCTAATCTTACAAACTTCTCACATAATGATACTCACGTACAATGAGTCGGCACCTGTCAACACACAACTCTCATCAATCAAAGCTCCTGAACTCAAATATGCTGTTTTTAGTAATATGGCGGCAATGTAGGGATATTCATTGCTTGTAGTTGCGTATAAATTTCTAAATGACGTATTAGATTTTAAAGCCGATATCGTTCTTGCTAGAAGTATTCTTCTAAACTAAAAAAGGGTAAAGGTACAAATATTATTATGAGAGTTCCCATTGGACTAAAATTGGAAGGTATATTTGAAAAATATGAAATATATTAGTAATACATTCTGATTGCTAATAGAACTATTGTGGGTTTGATTTCCACGTTAACTATTTTCATTTCGACGCTCTGGTAACAAAGCAAAATTTGACGCTATTTTCTGCCACTCGATCCTCTATGATTTCTTGAAAATTGAGAGATGTATGGAGAACAAAGTGGCTCAATAATAGGTTTCTTATAACATACTATTTTATATTCGAGATACAGAGTAAACAACTGTTAGTGTATTAGTATATTATATTCTATTTTAAAATCGTTCTCTACTTTACGGATATTTTATTATAGTATTTATTTTTAAAATATTAGAATATCATAGTTATCATTTTAAATAACATCCCTCTTGGGAACGACGTCGCAAGGAAATGCCTCGTTATATGTGTTCCTGCTGCAAGAAAGCGATAGCTGAATATCATGGTCCAGGTCATAAAATCCAATGAAGAAACCATCCATGATGTCAGACCAGACAAAGGGGAGTAAATTACGTTGGAAGGCTGATTCCAACAACAAAAGAAGGGGCTAATGTTAGATAGAGAAACGAAGAAGTTATGAATTCAAATCAACAGTGAAATAATGATAATTTTACAATCTAGTAGTTTCCCTTAGTTGACAAATCATTAAAAACAAAATGGAAATGTCTAAATCGGTTGAAATAAATCCTTTCCGATTCGTCGCTTTTTCCGCATCATACACAGGTGTCCGAGCAATAAATCATTTTTTTCTTAAGAACATTTACATCGTGGAAAAATCAATATGAAATCCCAGTAAAAAATGAATATCTACGAAGCACAGCTAATATATCAAGTGCAACAATTTATAAAGCTATTTCGCGGACGCTAAGTAGCTTTCTTATAGAATTTTCAATTTATACTCCAAACAAAACATAAAAGAGAGTGTCTCTTCAAACAAACGCTCAGAATGAAACGGACAAAGACTGATGGATGAAATAGATCTTATCTTGACATCGTAATGTATTATACGAGTTAAAAGATTTAAGCTTATACATATATATATTTTGGTTCCATACTATATATCGCATATGGCCGGAGTAGACAGACGATACTTTAGGTACCTTAGTAGATAAGCTATGTACCTCAGTTTCTCCCTTGCGCTCAATTTTTAGACATTGCGAAACGAAACTCCGACTATTGCGCTTCAAATCAGACACAGCGCCCCTACGCCTTGAATTACTCTTTATAAGACGTATACCAGCATCTGTAGTAGAGCGACCTTTAGTAAAACCATACTGTTTATTGTGCATAAGATTATGTGAATTAAAATGAAACAATATTTGATTTAGAAAAATGAAACAATATTTTTTTCAAAAATCTTACTAAACGAGGGTAGTATAGAAACGGATCGAAAATTATTGGAATCAGATATACTACCAGATTTAAATATAGGTATGACTTAACTAAATTTCATTAGGTCAAGAAACACATCATACTTTATACAATTATTAAATATATATAAGGCCGGTCGAGGGACAGGGGCACAAAGTGTGACTGTAAAATCGACTGGTTGTGGGTTCGATCCCCACTCGAGGAAGTGAAATATTTATTTACATTTATATTTTCATTTCTTCGCTCTGGTGTCGAGGCAAAGCGCGGCGTTGAGTTCCGCCACTCAACACGCAATGCCTCCAGAACTCGGCGGAAAGTGGGGAACGGAGTGTCTTAACACTAAGTTCCCTCTGCCTACCCTGCTGTGTGTGGGATACAGCGTGAAGCTGATTTTGATTTATTTTATTAAATATAGTTGCGAGGTGAGGAGCAACAGCGTCTTATAACTAATCAATTTGACAGGAATACCCCATAAATCTGATGTTTTCTTGATATCTAGGGACTTAAATGTCTTAATGATGTCTCTTGAATTGACCGATTTAAATTTAAAATCTCTCCTTAAGTAACGATTCAGCGATGGTTGTGGAGGATATATGTAAGTGTAGATATAAAAGATATGACAAACATGTTTCAAATATAATATAATATTTTACATTCACACTGTATTCCGCTCATAACAAGGTAGACAGAGGCAATCTAGTGTTAAGACGCTCTGTTGCCCGCTTCCCGCCCGATTGCGTCTTAAGTAGCTTAACGTTGCGCGTTCTTCTTCTTCTTCTTCTTCTTGACTTTGAAACCGATATCGATGTTTAGTTCGCAATCATGATTTGTGGAACGCATTACGTCGATATTAATAACCGTAATAGTGCAGTGGCAGGTATATATTTTTAGTAGTAAATTTGATTCATTTAAATATGTATTTTGAGGCTGTCGTGGTACAGTGGTATAGAGTCTGTCTGTAAACTCGTCTGATGTAGGTGAGTATTCCGGGATAAAAAGTAGCTTCTATGTTGCTCCACAATCCTCTTTATTTTTCAGTGAAAGTCCTATAATGTGTAGTGTTTATATTATATACACTTAAAAAAATATCATTATTTTGATATCACAGACAGACATTTCAATTTTATTTATATGTGATAGATAATATAATTTAAAATTTCACAAAAGTGGGTGGTTCAAGAGTGAAGGTTCGTTCTTCTCTTGGAGGAATGGTTATATTTAAGGTTTTCATTCTTGAAATATACCCGTTTTAGTAGTTTTGACAACGTTTTAGTAGTAATGGCAACGTCACCAATCGTAAACTATTCTCATGCGACATTAAAAGTTACAAACAGTGCTTTCGACTACAAATGAAGGGGCTATATATTTTCTGTTCATGAAACATATAAAGTTTAAATTTGCATTGTAAAGATAATCAAAGTAAAGAACAAAGTAATTTTTAAAATAAAAAAACGTAAAAGTCTTCAAGCAGCATCCGCATAAGACAAGGTAGGCAGAGGGAACCCAGTGTTACGTTTTGAGTCTTTTGTTACATTTACATTATTCTTAATTCTCTCTTATATCAAAATACCAAACGTTTGTCTTCATAGCAGCTGAGGGAGCCTAGTGTTAGAAGACTCCGCTCTCTACCTTCCGCCGTAATTTGGAGACTGCGTGTTGAGTGGCGATCAACGCCGCGCTTTACCTCGTGACCAGAGCGAAGAAATAAAAACATAAATGTTTAATTTCCTGTTACAAACCGTTGTACGAAGACCACGACGAAATCTTTTATAATATCTGTATTTACACGTAACATTTCCTCAAAGAATTGAAATTGACGATGAACAACAAATATGTGTTTACTATCAAAGATATTAAGATATTATTACATTTCATATATATTGTATCAATCGAGACGAGCACAAATGAAAATTGTTTTCCACAGAGTGGATAATACATGAGTGCTTGTTTTGATCTAATAATATTATGTTTAAAGGTTAAACAACTTTATGAAATATATGTAATTATAGTATCTGACTTTAAAATGATTTATATAAAAAAAAATCATTTTCACGCTGTATCCCACACACAGCAGCATAGACAGAGGGAACCTAGTATTAAGACACTAAGTTCCCCACTTTCCGCCGGATTCTGGAGGCATTGCGTATTGAGTGGCAAAACTCAACGCCGCGCATTGCCTCGACACCAGAGCGAAGAAATGGAAATATAAATTTAAGTAAATATTTCATCTCCTCGAGTGGGGATCGAACCCACGACACTGTTTTACAGTCACACTTTGTGCCACTGCGCCACGACGATTACTGGCCTCTACGACGATTTATATAGTTTAAGTAAAGTAATCTCATCTATACTAATACTAACACTAACACTAAGACTTACATTGATACATCTAATACAAACTCTAGTACTAGTATTAATGTAATAAAAAGTTACTTTCTTTGAACACGCTAATTTCAAGAACTACTAGTTTGATTTGAGAAATTATTTTTGTATTGTATAGTACATAAATCGCTATATTACATAATGCTACGTCCAATTAAAAAAATGTATCAATAAAAAAAAATGCAAAGACTGGAGAGCGTCAGAGATTCCGGAATGTGCCCTACGTGAACCTTTTTAGTTAAGCAAAAACCGCTTCTGAAGCTGTATGTAAAACAGCTTCAAAAGCGGTTTTATATCAGATAAATAAAAGTCAGTCTTTTTTAGGGTTTCTTTATATTTGAAGGACGATATATTCGGAGGTTACTATAATAGAGCCTAAGGTATTACAATTTTATATTAGTAATCTCTATAAGACGTATACGTATAATAAAAACAAGAAGATTTTCGTTAACTTTTTATATATTCGTTACCTTTTTATTATAGAGTGGTAAAGTTAAAAAGGTAAACCCTTTTTTTATTTTTTAAACATTTTTAATAATTTTTATCTTTGGGTAACGGAAATTTGTAAAAATCTCCCTATAGAGATACTAACAACATAAATAAGTTGTAACAAGGTAAACCCTATTAGCTCCTAGTGGTTTCAATTCCTACTTCGGAAAATATTTATATAAGACTAGGAGAAATCACCTACTGTCTATTTACTCATCTCGCTTCCCTTCTAAAGTCCTCTATAAAGGATTACGATGTATCTTTTGCACTTGTATTTTTGTCGAACGTGGGGTTAACGCTGTCAGTCCTACTGGCTTTTACATTGACTGCAGGGATGTATGCTGTTGTACTTTGTAAGAATTATCCGAAAGGAATAGGGACAAAATTAAGTATCAGTATTAGCTTCACGCTGTATACCGCATGTACCAGGATAGGCAGAGGGAGCCTAGTATAAGCCTCCAGACAAAAGCTGGGACGAAATGAGATTTTCCATTTTATCATTAAGTCCACAAAGTTGTGGGTGACGACTATTCTGCATACATAAAACTACATACGTTTTAATCTATTAAAGTAAACTCTTCTGGTTTTTAATATCCTAAAGTATTCTTAGTGTTTCTCAATATGCACTCCTATTTTAGCCAAATATTTGCATATGTTAGAGCTAAGAGAAATGGATAAGGTTTTTGGTACACTGGGGTCTGTATTGAAAAATATTCAATATTTATGTTATAATGCCTGTCGACTGGACAGTTGAAAGTGTCGATGATGTCGAAACTAGCAAGAACTATTAGGACCTAGAATAAGTTCTCGTTTTTTTTTTTGTTTAAAAAAATTAATTTAATATATAATGCTTACAATAGCATTACTCAAAGTATTGTCCATCATTAGAGACCACTTTCTTCCATCTCTCTGGTAGCAATTGAATTCCCCGTCGGAAACCGACACATCTTTCGAGGCAATCCAGGAATCAAGCCATTTTTCGGCTTCTTCAAAAGAATGGAAGCGCTGCTCGCCTTAACCGTGCGCCATCGACCGAAACAAGTGGTAATCGGAGGGGGCTATGTCCGGTGAATACGGCGGGTGGGGTAGAACTTCCCATTGAAGTGTTTCCAGGTAAGTTTTGACTGGTTTTGCCACATGTGGCCGAGCATTATCATGTAATAAAATCACTTTGTCGTGTCTCTGCTCGTATAGTGGCCGCTTTTCTTTCAGAGCGCGACTCAAACGCATCAACTGAAGTCGATAGCGAGCTCCCGTGATAGTTTCATTAGGTTTAAGCAGCTCATAATAAATTACGCCCTGCTGATCCCACCAAATGCAGAGAAGAAGCTTAGAACCATGGATATTTGGTTTTGGCGACGATGTTGATGCGTGACCCGGCATGCCCCACGATTTTTTTCGCTTTGGATTGTCGTAGTGAATCCACTTTTCATCCCCAGTGACGATACGGTGCAGAAAACCTTTTCTCTTTTGCCGTTGAAGCAACAATTCACACATGAGAAAACGTCGTTCTACGTCTCTCGGCTTCAACTCATACGGCACCCAATGCCCTTGCTTTTGGATCATTCCTAACGCTTTTAAACGTTTTGAAACTGTTGACGCATCTACTTGTAACGTTTTCCCGAGCTCTACTAACGTCTGACATGGATCTTCTTCAAGCAATGCCTCCAATTCTGTCTTCAAATTTTGTCGGTGCTCCAGAACGCTCTTTGTCTTCAAGGTCAAAATCATTACTTTTGAAGCGCCTAAACCAGTCTCTGCACGTTGTATTCGACAAAGCATTGTCTCAACGAGAATTCTGTGTGCTTCTGCTGCAGATTTTTTCTGAATAAAGCAGTGCAATAAAATTCCCCGCAAAAACACTTTATTTGGCACAAAAGTACACATTTTCACAAAGGGAAAATAAATATGTAGTTGACACTGTAGTAAACACTATTCTACTATAATTTGAGGTTACATATAGTACTACTTTGGTGATTCGTTACCGTACGAAATTCCATGCACAGAGTGCCGCAACGCCATTTTTCAAAAAACGAGCACTTATTCAAGGTCCTAATAAGTTGTAGATTTTTTTTAATAATATTAAAAAAAAATCTACAACTTAGTTCTTAAAAAAATCCACAAAAATCTACATCTACATAAATATAAGTTCACTTTGATATAGTATAAGGAAAAGACAGCTTGATATTATCATTAAAAAAATAATAAAAATTTATATTATAATATTATAATTTTATACTTAATGTAAATTATTACTAAAACCCAAGTGGATCGATGTTCATTCTTTCTTGCCAAAGTATAATTCTTAGAAATATTATTTGGGTAAGTAATAAAAAATTGCAAAAAAAAGGCCTCTACATAGATGCTAACAACAAAATTATATTATCATAAGCCTATAAATAATTCGACGCAACTCGATAAAAACTTATAGATTAATTGATACTTGGATGATATCCAAGAATCACGGGGTCGAGCCCCGCTATGTTCATATTTGTATACGTTTTCGAAAATATACCTTTAGTGTCTAAATACACCGACTTACGATACATGTAAATAAATAAATCTAGTATAAAAATGTTCAAAGAGATAAAACAGAGTGTACAAACTTATATGAATTTAACCGGTACCAGTGTAACTCCAACCTATTCGTAAGCTATACGCCATGTATAGTAGCAGCAGTGGTAGTGTATTCCACAATTAATGATACCGAACACATGTTGGTTCCCTCGTGACTTGTGAGTGGAGGCTGTAGTATGAGGCTTGATTGGTCACGTGGAATGTCTATACGTATTTTACAAGTTTGTGGCGAAACTTGATAATTATAATAAATTATATTTTCACGTAGGGTAGACAAACAGAAGGTGGAACTCAACGCCATTCTTTGTCTACTGGAGAATAGAAATACAGATAATTTTATTGACTTCATGCAGTATCCCGTACATATATATCCATGCAGAGTGAACACGGAAAGCTAGTGCTTAGACACTCCGTTCCTATTAAGAAATTTCCGTTTCCTGTTTTCTGCCGAATTCTCGAGGCATCAGCCTCGAGAATTCGGGATCGAGAATCTACTCTCTACGCTCGCTTTAATTTTTATTTTTGTTGAAAAGAAATCATCTGCACATAGCGTTACAATTACATATTTCCAATGGTTCCTAAATATTTTATTCAGTCTATGACATACGGACGGATGGACAAACAGACACGAATTCAAAAAGGTTCCATATTGCCAATTGGTTAATGAACCTTAAAAATAATACAATCTGACAAATTTTCTTGATTTTATATTTCGTTTCAATATAACATTTTATTACAAATACATTTCATATTCATAACTAAGCTAGTTTGCGCGCTGGTTGTATTAAAATGTCTAAACTAAGTTTACTTTTATTTGAGTTTCCGAGTAAGCAGGAGCAGTGCAATTTAGTATTACTATTAAGCTTTTTCCTTATATTTCATTTCATAAAAATAATTATTTTTAGTTTCACAAATTTCTTCTGCTCGAAATCGACATGTTAAATGTTGAGTGTTGGAACACAGCGCAGCACTTGCCAAACTGGGGACAAGAACATAATTATTTCTCTGAATGGGACTCGAATGTATTATTCGATAGAATTTGTATCACTACGCCATGTCAGTGTTAGTGACTATGATCACAATTACAGTCACTACCACTTTGTCATATACAAATATATTACATATTAAATCTTGTAAGCGGTATAACTAAAAACGCATATAAAAAATATTTATTTATTAGAGAAATCAACATATTACAACAAATAGTTCATATTTCCATTTCTTCGTTCTGGTGTCGAGGCAAAGCGCGGCGTTGAGTTCTGTTATTCAACACACAATGCCACCAGAATTCGGCAGAAAGTGGGGAATTTTGGTTTAGTTTAGTTTAGTTTTATTCGGATAAAATTACTGTAAAATTAATATTTTATTAAATTAGTTAATTAAAAAAAACCTCTTTTCATTCAATTATTATAATAAAAAAATAAAAATTCCGCATTTAGCAGGGTAAGCAGAGGGAAAGAGGGAACCTAGTGTTAAGTTCCCCGGTTTACACCGAGTTTTACCTCGACACCACAGATCAAAATATAAATGTAAATAAATATTTCATCTCCTCGAGTGGGGATCGAACCCACAACCAGTCGGTTTTACAATCACACATTGTGCCACTGTGCCACGACTGCCGCCGCCGCATTCATTCGTCGTGGCGCAGTGTGACAGTGGCGTGAGACTGCAAGCGCGATGGTTGTGAATACGATTCGCACAAAGTGCGGCGTTGTGCTTCGCCACTTAACATACAATGTCTCAAAAATAGGGCGGAAATTGAGCAACGGAGTGTTTACCAGCAAGGTTTCCACTATTTACTATGGGAGAAGATATGAAGGAAATCTTTAAAATTAATTTCAACGCTCCCTGATGGGAAAATTGCGAAACATTGTATTATTTCTACATTCTCTTATCATACTATTCTCTTATCAAGAAGCGAACGCCATCTATTTTGACATAACTGTACTAGAACCAAGTGTAATGTGCGCTATACTTAAAAAATATATTTTCCACGTAATTTCTCATAGATGTCCTTACTTTTTTAGCAGGGCAGGTAGAAGGAACATAGTGTTAAAGCACTCTGTTCCCCGTGCATCGCCCAATTTTCGAGACATTGTGTATTCTGTTACAAGAAGGAAAAGCGCTTCGTTGAGTTTCGCACTCACCGAAGCGCTTTTCCTTCTTGTCGAAACTGGAAAATGAAAATAATTTATTCTTCTGAGAGGAAATCGAACTAACAGCTGCCGCATTTACGCTCACACTGTGTCACTGAGCTATCTCGTGTTCTATAGTCTATATTTTTTTTAATTCTGCAACAAAAGCTACACGTATATTTTTTTTAGTTTCGGTTATAAAAAATAATTTTGTGACTATTTATTAGTTTGTTGACTATCTAAATTCAAATTCGAATTCAAATTCAAAATATTCTTTATTCAAAAAGATTCTTATAAGCACTTTTGAATCGTCGAATGAACATATAAACAAAAAAAAGGTACCACCGCACCGGTTCGGAAGACAGTTCTGCTGAGAAGAGCCAGCAAGAAACTCAACAGTTGCTCTTTTAAAGTCTATGGTATAATATATAATTTTATTACATTAACTGGCAGCTATCCTGCATCACATTCAATAGACATTAATTCCATACATGTTTATCCTCTAAATATTCTTGAACAGTATAATAAGCTTTACTTGTTAGTTTTTTTTACAGATTCTTTAAATTGTGGTAGTGGCAAACTAAGAATACACTGCGGAAGTTTATTATATACACGTATACTCAGACCCATAAAAGATTTATTAACTTTTTGGAGGCGAAAACGTGGCGTAACAAGTTTATCTTTACTTCTCGTTCTTATCGTATATATATCACTATTTTTACTGTGACACTGTACATTTTGCCGGACAAACAGAATATTATAAATTAATATACAAATTGTGAAGCAACTGTAATAATACCAGCATCTTTAAAAACACCTCGCAGAGAATCTCGAGCTCTTTATGTCACATATGTATATTGAATTTATAAATAAATATTTGATAACTATATATATATTATACGTTTGTCCGCTGATTTCTCCGTCATTTGTGTTGTGTTCAACAAATACGGAGAACGACACATAAAAAGTCTCGTAATGTGTGGATTGACTGTCTGTACCACTAAACCGACGAAATCTTTAGATTCACGCTGTATCCCACATATAGCAGAGATAGAGGGAACCTGGAAACTTAGTGTTAAGACACTCCGTTCTCATAAAGACCGAACATCATTATTATAAAGGGAATTTGTTTAAAATAAAACGTCTTTACTCTAAATATATAAATATATTTATTACAAAAACAATCTTTACAATAGTAATATTTACATAATTTGCTTGTTAAGATAAAAATACATAGATAATTAAAATATTTCGCTACTATAAAAATATTTTTTTTATATTCTTAATTTGAAAGCGCTGATCTCAGGAATTAGAGGTAGAATGACGCAGGGGCACACAGTGAGACGGTACACGCGACAGGTTGTGGGTTCCATCCCCACTCGAGGAAATGAAATATTTATTTACATTTTTATTTTCATTTCAACGTTCTGATGTCTAGGCAAAGTACTGCGTTGAGAACTGCCCCTCAACACGCAATGCCTACAGAATTCGGCGGAATGTGGGGAACGGAGTGTTTTAACACTAGGTTGAAGCTTCCCTCTGCCTACCCTCCTGTGTGCGTGGTACAGCGCGAAGCGGATTTGATTTGTCACAGGAACTACTAGAAGAAAATACTTTTGTATTGGATAGTTTATTTATCGATGAAATCTATAGTATACATACATATAATACACATTAATTATTTCAACATAACCCACTGTTCCTGCGGGCAAAGTTAACTAATGCATTATTTCCATTTGGCCACGCGAACGAAGCCAGAGATTAACGTTAGTAATTTATATAGATTAATCAGAAGAAATGTTACGGATTGACTAGGGTGTTTTAGAGAACTAAAGCTCTCTTAAAAAAATATAACTAGAAGTAATTATGTCTAGTTCTAAGCCTAAGGACAATACAGGAACACAAAGTATGACTATATACGCGACAGGTTATTTGTTCGATTCCCATTTGAGGTAATAAAATATTTAATATTTTCATTTCTTTGCTCTAGAGTCGAGGTAAGCGTGGCGTTGAGTTCCGCCACTCAACACGCAATGCCTCCGGAGATCGGCGGAAAAAGGGAAACAGATTGTCTTTACACTAGGTTCCCTCTGCCTATATTTATATATATATTTGATCAAATTTTAATTATCAAAATAGAGCTTCTCCATTAATAGAACAAATTATTTATTTTAAATCTATCATTATGACTAGACATTCATAATATTATACTTTTAACTAATAGTTTGTTATAGAAAAATATACACACAGAGAGATCACGATGCATTTAATATATATTTATATTTATACATACTTAAATAAAAACAAATCTATATTACAATAGCTTTCTTCGAAAACAATTTAAATATGAACGCCCGTAATGTTTAATTGCATATGAAAAGTATTCATCCGATTGAGTATCGAACCCACAACCATCGTGGACAGTCCACAACTAATATTATAAAGCTGAAAAGTTTGTTTGGTTGAACGCCATAATCTCAGGAACTATTTTTATGTACTAAAACATTCATTTCTTTTAGATAGTACATTTATCGAGGAAGGCTATATTAGGTACATTACGCTACAACCAATAGGAAGCAAAGCCGCATGTAAATCTGGTTTTAAAAATATATGATACATTGAACTACTTATGCTATTTTTAATAAAAAAAAAACTTGTATATGTTGTTGGGTACTTATTAAGCATCTCCGACATAATTATAACGTCACTCTCCATTCCAGTAAATTGTTTATTTTTAAACAATTTAATATATAGATAAATATTAGAATCGACTTAGACGAGAAAAGCCTAAAATATAACTTATGTTAGATATATTATATTAATATGCTTTTATTAGATCGAGCTGTAACAAAATAATTATATAAAAAAACCTAAGAATCTGATTTTTTTCTAATTATTGTAACACCATAAAACTTGGATATTATATGTAAATTGCTGATGGAACCTACCTACTAGTAAACACATTGAGTTTGTGTTCTTATTAATGCGTTCTGTTGAAAAAAAAAAGTTTTTAGTTTTTTAAACTATTAACTTATTTGAATAATTAAGACCTACAGCTACCATTACATAGACATTTACACGTATTCTGCTTATTAAAGACCTGGTTGTCCCGATCATGAGAATTGAACCCGCACTTCCTGTTTATAGAATGGCCAAAATTATTTGAACAATCGCATTTATTTCCTCGGTGACTATATGTGGTATAGCTTTTTAAAGGCATATCTACCATACGATCGCAGCTGTGGCATATCTTATCGAAATTCTGGACTTTCAGTGAAGATCGACCATATTCGTTTTTGCCGAAGCGATTGTTTTGGTTTAAAGTTCCATGGCATTTGTGGCCGATTTCGAAGTTCTGTTCATATTTTTTCCTTGAAGTGGTCAACCTGGACACGGTGGTGAGCCTCTCGTGTGTCAAGCTGGTGGAACAGCAGAACGCTCGGCGGAACTCGCGGCGGTATTTACCTGAAACACATTTATAATGTTTTTATTATTCGGAGATTCATTATATTTGTATGTGTATACTGCCGACCGCTTAAAATTTCATTTGTGTAAATGTGGAAAATGTGATATTCTGTTTTTTCCCGTTCCCGTAGCATTTTCAAACCTAAACTCCCCAAGGAAACTTCAGGCCGAATTTTAGAGTTTTTAGATGTGCGTAGCAGGGTAGGCCGAGGCAGTCTAGTGTTAAGGCACTTTTTTTATAGTTCGCGTAGTTGAATGGCGGAACTCAACGCCGCGCCCTCTTACCACAGCGAGAAAAAATAACTTTATCTACCTACCAAATAATATATCAACTATATGTGAATTATTACAAGAAATATGATATTATTAGTAACAAGTGGTACTAAAGTTAGGTCAAAAGGGACATAAAGTACGTACATTCTTAGTTAAGATAATTGCCTTAAAGCTTATATGCTACTAGGTCTGTCGTTGTTAATAGAAAAAGTTTCTATATAAAAATAGATTCCAATAAGTATCTAATCAAATTGGCAAAGTTAGTTATAAAAGAAACAAATATTTGCGAAAGAGGCTTTTATGAAAT
The DNA here is from genome assembly GCA_013403705.1 of Heliconius hermathena. Taxonomy (NCBI): domain Eukaryota; kingdom Metazoa; phylum Arthropoda; class Insecta; order Lepidoptera; family Nymphalidae; genus Heliconius; species Heliconius hermathena. The sequence continues at coordinate 61,478 of JAAIXJ010001882.1, forward strand.
AAATGTATTTTGCCATATTAATAATTATTTTAACTTAATTGATTTAATATTTTCTATTATTACGTATAATAATCCAATATAAAACTCGGATTTTTGCTTTTGGCCAGAAATTTACAGAAAGATAAAGATAATTCAATTGATATCATTTTTATCTGAGATAATAATAAAATAAATAAAAAAATAAAAGTATTTTTATTGACAACATTCATAATTATACATTTTATGGGCTACTAACTCCTAAATAAGCATAAACTGTGTTTTAGAAGCTANAAAGTACGTACATTCTTAGTTAAGATAATTGCCTTAAAGCTTATATGCTACTAGCTCTGTCGTTGTTAATAGAAAAAGTTTCTATATAAAAATAGATTCCAATAAGTATCTAATCAATTTGGCAAAGTTAGTTATAAAAGAAACAAATATTTGCGAAAGAGGTTTTTATGAAATAAATGTATTTTGCCATATAAATAATTATTTTAACTTAATTGATTCAATATTTTCTATTATTACGTATAAGAATCCAATATAAAACTCAGATTTTTGCTTTTGGCCAGAAATTTACAGAAAGATAAAGATAATTCAATTGATACCATTTTTATCTGAGATCAATCTTTATTATTTTTATGGAGATTAGAGAGAGCATAAAGTATGAACGTAAAACTAAATTGATCTGCGCTTGAATTGTATTTAAGGCAAAATATCCTTTCAGAATCAAATTCTAATTTTATTGAATATTCTTAGATATTTACTATAGATTCTATTCCCATGAGAGGACTAATGTCCTGACAATTATTTGTTTGTATTTTCAGTCATTTCATTTTTATTCTCATGTGATGAAATTATTATTATTATTAGTGTTAAGACACTCCGCTTCCCACTTTCCACTAAATTCTGAAGGCAAGCCTCCTGGCAGAATTTGGTGGCATCGCTCACGGTGGAACTCTACGCCGCAATTTGCCTCGACACCAAAGTGAAAAGATGAAATTAAAATTAAATAAAAATAAAATCAGCTTCACGCTGTATCGCGCACCCAGCAAAGTATGCACAGGGAATCCAGCGTTAACACACTCCGCTCCACACTTTCAGCCGATTTCCGGAGGCATTATTGTAGTGGCAGAACTCAACGCAGCACTTTTGCCTTGACACCAGAGCGCAGAGTAATTATATATATTAAACATTACATTTCCTCGAGCGGAAATCAAATCCACAACCTGTCCCATCACGACTGGCCTCACTATATCACAATATTATAAACTTACCACTCATAAAGTTGTAAATAAGCGGATTGATTGCTGAATTGGCGTAGCACAGGACATGTGATATGAGAGCTAAGAACGTTATCACGTCTGTTTGCTGCATGTCCAGAATATACCTTGAATGAAAAAAAGAGAAAATTTTAATATTCATAAACTTGTCAATTTGATGGAATAATAAAAATTACTTCAAATTTTAGTTCACGCTGAATCCGCATATAGCTATTGCTAAGACTCCGTTCCTCACGTTCTGCTCAATTTTCCAGATTAATTAAAAGACGGAACGGACGGACGGCATATTGAAAGACGGATCTCAACGCCGAACCTTGTCTATCATAGTAAAGAAATAAAAATAATTTAATTATGATCGTTTGTACTGTAGCGTTTGGCGCTCCGTTCTCTCTGACTACCCCGCTAGGGATAAAGCTTGAAGCTAGTTTAGTTTAGTTTAGTTTAGTTTAGTTTAATCGTTTATTCGTAGTGATTACAATTGAATAGTATGCCACTGCACCACGACGTCTTCAATAATAATTACAAACAAAAAACTTTATTCTGTTTAATTTTACACAGGCATTTAAAAATACCACTCATAAAAAATAAATCAGCTTCAGGCTGTATCCCGCACACAGCAGGGTAGGCAGAGGGAACCTTGTGTTAAGATACTCCGTTCCCCACTTTCTGCCAAATTCTGGAGGCATTGGGTGTTGAGTGGCAGAACTCAATGCCGCGCTTAGCTTTCGGGAAATAACTTATTATAATATTCTCTTACTCTCCCTCTACAATATATATGAAACTGGAAAAAAAGTATTAATATAAATTAGAAAAGATACTTATTATTTAAAAATTATTTTACTAATTAGAAAATTTCTTACTTTTAGACTGAACATCTTAATATTATGTTTATAATTTATATTAAAAGATAAAAAAACAAGCCTCTAGTTTATACTTGTATAAGCCTGTCTCATAGAAACGATAATTTACATTTAGCCAATATTCATCAAATTAACGACCATCAATTTTCTTCAAGTATAAACCAATTTCGTTTAACCTGACAAGATCTTTCGGAATATTATTTTTTTTATGTAATATGTCAAGAAATTTTTCAGGTTTTATTAGTTTTTCAGCCTAAAAAGAAAATTTGGTGTCAATCACTTCTATCCAATTTTGAGACATTACGTGTTGAGTGGCGGAATTCAACACCGCATTCTATCTACCAGAGCGGACAAGTTAATATAAATATACTCTTCCGGATGAAGATTGAACCCACAAGCATAGCTTTTATTATCGATGTTTCTCTCTAATGATACTTTTTCCTTCCTAAATCTCTTTTCTATCCTGTATATTTATCTGATTGCATGTGATTATCCACAAATGTTTGTACAAGTTTGATAAGGGTAGCTTAATTAAGGTTCAGTTTGTAATTACGGGAAACGTGATAGAATCTCTTAGAAGTAACAGAAGGAAGTAAAACAAAAAAATATATATTTAAATAATAATAAAAATAATAGTAGGAAGAAGAATAATGAAAGTGTTAGCAAGCGAGGCGCGATGTCTCAAATAAGATTAGGTTAAAAGAAATCTTTTTAAAGCATCGTCGCCTGTTGCTTTGTCTTTCGCTTGAATTTTCCTGTGATATTTTTCCTTGTCAACAGTGGTCCTTTTCTTATAATGTTTTAGGGTTCTATATTTGAAAAACAGAAATAGAACTCTTATTTGATCACTTTGTTGTCCGTTTATCAAGGCATTTTTTTTGTGTGGTGTGGTTGACAAGAATGAATGAGGAGAATGTTAAAACATCCTATAATGTTATCTAACATATTTGAAAAAAATATTTGTAGAAACAATAAACTTGTATGTACATCTGATAAAGATGCTTCGAGGGCGTTGAGTTCCGCGACTTATCACTCAATGTCTCGAAATTTGAGCGAAAAGTAGAGAATGAAGTGTCAAAATATTTTGCATAGAAGTTGAAAGAGAATAATCAATATATAATTCAAAAAATATCCATTTAGACATATTACATAGGTTTTCATTAAAAATAGTTTTATTTAATATGTAGAAGCGTAAAAGTCAAAGACATAACTAACTATAATTGAGTACGCTTGAGTAGGGTTTGCAACGTTCTCAAGTAACTTTACAGTGTCTGTCTGAACTAAATTAATATCTATTCTTAGTAATAGTTTTCCTCATTACGTCGTTATTTCGTATCTAATTTCGGCAAAGTATGTAGAAAGTAATATGAAGTAACCTGCTTGCCGAGCAAACAGCAGAATATGGCGGAAAATGAGAAGCGGAGTGTCTTAACACTAGGTTCCTATGTATTATAGGAACATGCTTGATGCTCCTGCCTACCCTGCAGCGTACAAGCGTACACTGCAAAGTAAAAAAAAAGATACTATTATACATCTGAAAAAATCAATCATAAATTGTATGTATCATATATATTTAATATTATATTAGCATGTATATAATTATATAATATATTATTGTGTATTTATTACATATACTTATGTAAATTGAATATTAATATTTTGTTATTATTTTTCTTTTTTTGCACCTACACACTTTATTCTCCCACATGACTTAGGTTGACTGGTAGAAAATGCTTTTTAGCGTTAAGCCCGCCTATTGTACATTTTTTTTATGTAATAAATTTTGTGCAATAAAGAATAAAAAAAAATCAATCATAATAATAATTGACTCTATCTTCTCTAAGAGGGACAGGGAATGATGAATTTGATCAAATTTCTATTGGAATATGCCCTTGAGAGTTGAAACACTTGGAACGTGTCGTTTTGTGTCAATAGTTAGAGCATAATTTGAAACAGCGTGACATCACACAGAGGAGGTATTTGACAAAGAATTTTTTATTTATTATTATATATATATCTTGCTATAAATTTTTAAATTATTATCTGTTTGTTTTATTATTAGTGATGGCTGTGTTTTGTAAGGTCGTTTTTGTATAACAAAATCTAAGAATGATTCAAGTGGGTGTACCCACTTGAATCACATACTCCCATCAGTATAAAACATGATGATGTCATTTGGGTGACAATTAAATAATATGGTATCATCGAGCTGGTCTGATGGTGGAACTAGGACCTCGATAGTGGAACTTTGCACTGGTACTAGTAAATCACTATAGTTTAGACCCATATGACAATCAAACTTGGAACACAAAAAAAACAAGCTTCTATTTAATTATAATACTTAGGTGTAGAAGTTGTTTTATGTTAGTTGTTCCCATTATATCTCTCAATTTTTTAAATGAAAAATAGTAAAAAATTCCATGCGGCGGACGTGGAGTTGAACCAACAACTATCAGATACTCCCATACCACTGTATTAATAATAATATTATTGTTCAGAAGATTTTATAATATTCTCTTAAAAAGCAAATTGTAAAGTGAATAGAAAAACTATAAGTGCTCTATAGGGGCTCTATAGGTGCTCTATAATAATATTATTAAACTGAAGAGTTTGTTTGCTTTTATGACTACTGTCTCGAATTGAATTTTTATTTGTGTTGGATAATCTATTTATTGATAAAGACTATAGGATATATTACATCATATTAATCATTATTTTTATCGTCACATGATATCCCACGGTCACCAGGGTAGGTAGAGGGAAACCAATGTTAAGACACTCTGTTCCTTATTTGTCACCGCTTTCGGGAAGTCTTGTCTGTTGAGTGGCAGAAACGCCCTGCTTTATCTCGATATTAGAACGAAGAAATGAAAATATTAAAAATTTCCTAGAGTGTAATCGAACCCACAACCTGTCGCGTTTACTTTCACTTTTACATCGTTTTGAAGTAATCCAGTGTACCTGCAGTGACTATCACTTTGGACACTTATCACTATTCCTCGTAAATTTCATTAGCCATTCCATTTTAACAGCGAAAACGGAAACCGGAAATCGGAAATCTAATAAACTTACCGTAACATAGATAGAAGATGAACTGGGAAATAGCAAACAGCAAACATGACGACCACTGCCACAAGCATTTTAGCCGCCTTGCGACGTGACCGGAGTTGGGCTGTAACAATTTTTTTTCTTTACTTCATTATTTTTATATATAGTGTTGGACATAGAAAATATAGTGACAGGGCACTAACTTACTTAACTTTCTGCTTTATTTAAAAGATATTATCAATGGAGCGGCGGGTATAAACACACTGAGCATTGTTAAATCATAACTTATTCTTTTATCTCCTAAAGTAGGGTAGGCAGAAAAAAAATATTGTCAAGATACCTACTTCGTTCTTCGCTTTCGTCCAAATTTAAAACAGAGATAGAGTGGCGGAAATAAACGCCGCCATGGTGGAAAAATGAAAATAACACATATATACCCCTGAATGAGGATCTAACCGATAAGAAATCACATAATCATATTATGATATCCTACTGCATCACGGCGGCCACCCTATACTCGCGACAACTCCTTTGCTGCATTAGTCAATTAAATTATATTATAATATAAATAACAAATTATTATGTATATTGTACATATTTCCTATTTATGGCAACGACATTATCTTATTTTGTATATACTTAATCTTGAATTACGATAGATAATTGAAAAGTCCGAAATGAATAAGATCGCTAAAATTGACGTAACTCAATCTCTGGATCAGAAATGTCAACGCCAGTATTTAGGGGTTTTTGTTTTTTATTATATTTCTAATTCACTTAATAGCTTCTTGGTATATTTCACATATATCAAGGTAGGCAGACGTAACTTAGTATTAAGATTCCATTTCCCACTTTTCGCCCAATTATCGAGACATTATGTAGTGACGTAACTAAACTCCACGCTTTATCTTGTTACAGTTAGGAAATAAAGATAATTAATTTTTCCGGGTAGTATCGAAGTTGCGTTACCAACATGCAATTTTTCTGAAATATATAATTAATTAATGAGGTCAGTCGTAGCGCAGGGGCACAAAGTGTGACTGTAAAACCGACTGGTTATGGGTTCGATCATCTCTCGAGGAGATGAAATATTTATTTAAATTTATATTTCCATTTCTTCGCTCTGGTGTCGAGGTTAAGCGCGGCGTTGAGTTCTGCCACTCAACACGCAATGCCTCCAGAATTCGGCAGAAAGTGGGGAACGGAGTGTCTTAACACTAGGTTCCCTCTGCCTACCCTGCTATGTGTGGGATACAGCGTGAAGCCGATTTAATTTTTTTTTATATAATTAATGAAAATAATGAAGCGAAGTAAATATTATAATACCTTTTCTGTAGATTTCTGGAGAAATGCAATATAATCTAAAAATGACTCAACTTGCTAAATAAAATAAAAACAATAATTCAGCATTTGAATTACAATCAGGGAATAAACTTTAATACATTTAACTACGACGCATAAAGAGATCGACGTCATATCAATAAAATTCATAAAAATATTCAATCACTAAGTGTTAGGAGCAAAGCGGATATCTTCGTACAAAAAAATATAAATTTAAAAAAAAAAAATTAAATTAGCTTCACGCTGTATCCCGCACACAGCAGGGTAGGCAGAGGGAACCTAGTGTTAAGACACTCCGTTCCCCACTTTCTGCCGAATTCTGGAGGCATTGCGTGTTGAGTGGCAGAACTCAACGCCGCGCTTAACCTCGACACCAGAGCGAAGAAATGGAAATATAAATTTAAGTAAATATTTCATCTCCTCGAGTGGGGATCGAACCCACAACCAGTCGGTTTTGCAGTCACACCTCGTGCCGCTGCGCCACGACCGCCCTATAAATTTTAAATGTATCCTTTATAATAAGGACTACTTGTTATAACTATTAATATATAAGTATTTAAAAAAAATTAAAGTGTTATTGGACATACTTAATAAGAAAACGTATAAAAATTTGAATGTGTCGGGATTTGAACACGCGCCTCTTTGGAAAACTTGGACGGTTTCCAAAGAGGCGCAAGTTCAAATCCCGCTACGTTCAATTTTTTTTATACATTTTCTTAATAAGTATTTTTCTTTCCTAAGTGTGGAATAGCACTTTAAAAATATTATTACACATTAGAAAGAAAAATACTTTATTATGTTCTATTATATGTTCTGAAAAAGCGTTATTTATATATTTGTCCTGCTCTAACAATGGATATACTCGTATATATTTTTTTATTTTTCTGCTCGGGCAAAGCAAAGCGCGGCGTTGAGTTACATCCCCTAACACAAGAATTCTCAAATTCGGGTTGTATGCGAAGGTGACCGAAACCATTTTGGCAATAGGTCGTCCCTATCTAAACTGCTATATGCGAGTTAAAACGTGAAACTTGAAAAAATCCCAAGATTGTGTTCCTCTTTAAATACAATACTACTTAATCACACAAAATTGAATTAACACATTTTGATGTAGTTGGCAGTTAAATAATTTACAGTATAAAAGTTATTTCTTATAGTATATATAAAACATTTTCGTTACTAAGCGATTGACAAACGAAACTACTGGATTCGAAACACTATAATTTGGCATGAAGGTAAATTAAAAAGTGTAGAGAAAAATTAAAACAGATTTTCTCAAAATTCCTAAAGAAATGGTAAAAAAGGACTTTCCAGATACGGTAGAACACTAATATAATATAATCACTGCACTTTAAAAGCATTCAATTTCAATCAACATTTTAAATAGAGATGTTTAACCAAACTTAAATAAATACGTAATTTACACGAAATGCAAATATCTGATAATGAAAACCACGAACCAATCAATAATCATAAAATATTTTATTACTTCATAGGTATTTTTATAGTATCCAAAAACAAGTCCGAATGAATCACGTTCACTGTGAAAGTATTATACATTTATTTGAATTTATATGAAACTTGAGCCATACAAAAAATATTTTTGTTATATCTTTAGATATATCGTTTGCATTTTTAAAAAAATCTTATCATAATATTTCATTCTTTCCTTAAGTAACTGTAACAGTTAGTTTTTCACACACTTCATTTTTAAATAGGTATGCGATCCAATACAGCCATTCTTTTTCAAAGGATAGGTTAAAATAAAAAAAATGCAAGAATATGTTTTAGGCATAGAGAACCTCATTTCAATATATTACTTTGTTCTATACTGTAAATATTATTATATAAAATCAAATAAATTAGCTTCACGCTGTATCCCACACACAGCAGGGCAAGCAAAGGGAACCTAGTGTTAAGACACTCCGTTCCCCACTTTCTGCCGAATTCTGAAGGCATTGCGTGTTGAATGGCAGAACTCAACTCAGTCGATTTACAGTCACACTTTGTGCCCCTGCGTCACGACTGGTCTCAATATAAATATTATATGAAAAAAAAATTAAAAAATTAAAAAATGGTTTACTTGTTAGGTATCCTGCAGGAATAAAAACATTGGCTATGTCTATAAAAAAAACATTTACGGTAGAAACACCCCTCTTTCCTATACAAAGCTTCAAATTCTCAAATAAAACACTGTTAAATTATTAAATACATAATTCAACGCCGCGCTTTTTCTTGATACCAGAGTGACGAAATAAAAAAAAATCATTGCTTTTAATCGAAATCGAAAGCACAATCGTCTCGTTTTGTAATCCTATTATGTAATTTTAATGTTACATTTCGTTTACTTCTTCTTCTTAATATTAGTACTAACTTTGTTCAGCAGACGCCAGTTTGATAGTTTCAGCCTGACCTGGTATCTTCTTAGAACTCCATAGGACTCTTACTATTTGATGATACGCAACCGTCATTAGGAGAAGGGGTATCCTGAAAAAACGTATGAAATTATTTAAGCTCACGATGAAACTAACTTTTTTTGCAGCTTCACTCCCTTTTCCACATTGCAGGATAATCGGACAGAGCCTAGTGTTAAGACACTTCGTCCAATTTTCGAGACTACGTGTAGAGTGGTGGCACTCACCGTCACATTTGTCTATATATTTACTGAAATTGTAATTGAAGACACATGCGAAAACCTATTATTGGGGATTTATCAATATAATAGTAGTACTAAAACAATATAAATAACATGTGTGGATTTTTATTTTTTTGTCTGCTTGTCTGTACATTTATGCACGCCAATCTCTGAAACGGCCTCGATTTTAATGTGTAGTTCATGCGGGCGAAGTCGCGAGCAGGCTGTCAGTTCCTAATATATTCTTATATTAATTTATAATAAATTTGAGATTAATCTAATTTATGTGTATGTCCTAGGCATGTTTAATTTGTCGTTAAGTTTATTGCCTTGTCTAGCCGTTCATTAAGTGTAAGAGCACCCCACACGTTACGATAGGCTACTTATATAATAGATTAAGATCAACAAAAAAGAAATGCTACACGTAATTACATTTCTTTGGCAGCCTTTGATCTATTCATTTTTTTTAGAATCACGCCGTATCCCGCATATTTAAAGATTGACAGAGGCACCTAGTGCTAGTAGTGTTAAGACACTCCATTACCCACACACCGCCCAATTTTCGAGACATTATTTCCGCCACCGCTCTGGAGCGGAAACCAGTCGTGGCGCAGAGGCACAAACGTGTGACTATGAACGCGATAGGATGTGAGTTCGATTTCCACTCGCAGAAAGGCAATATTTCATGTTTTATTTATTCACTCTGTTGCTGAGGCAAAGCGCGGCATTGAGTTCCGCCACTAAACACGCAATAGTTCAAGAATACGGCAAAAATGGGGACCGGAGTATCCTAACACTACGTTCCCTCTGCCTACCCTGCTATATGCGGGATACAGAGTGATGCTTTGGAGCGGCGTATTAACAAAATAATAACAGGCAAACGTTTACTGTCAGACGCTGCGCCACTATGCCACAACGTACTATTTTTAAATTGTCATTAAATTATTTCCAAGAATTAAGATTTTTTCAGACGTTAGAAGAGGATCCTTATATCATCAGATTAACAAAAAAGAGACCCACATAATTGCTTTTCTTTGGCATTCCTTGATCCATGTTGATTTGGACCATAAAGGAAATTATGGATTTCCGTAAATTTCCTTTGACGAATGGTTCGAGTTTATAAGATGTGTATTTTTTTTACTTCACGCTGTATCCCGGACATAGCAAAGTAGGTAGAGGGTACCTGGGAACCTATTGTTAAGACACTCCGAACCCATCAGGACACTGTATGCTGGATACAATTTTTTATTATAATACTAGCTATTGCATTTTTTTTAACTAATCCATATTTTTGCTATAGTTCTTGTATACTTACGTATAAATTATAACGACTTTTATAATATGCCATACAAGATCACTTGTTGACGACCACGTAGCTGTACATTGGACGAGGTATTCCAGTCCAAATCTAAGTGGTACCATTTTGACTGTCGTCAAAACTACCAGTTCTGGAGCATCTGTAATTAAAATGTAAACATTAATATTCTTAATAAAATTTCAGAAAAGTGGAGTATGGACAACCAGACCAGTTTCTAAAAAAAACCCAACTCTAAAAAGCTATCCTAAAAAACGTAAAGCTTATCTAGTAAAAATAAAAGAAACAATAAAAAAATGTAATTAAGGCCGTCGTGGCACAGAGGCAAGGGTGTGACTGTAACGGGACAGTTGTGTATTCGATCTCCACTCGATCACAATTATTGTTTCTTAATATTTTCATTTCTTCGTTCTGGCACCAAGGCAAAAGCTCGGGTTTGAATTCCACCATTCACCATATAATGCTTTGAAAATTTTGGAGGAAAGTAATGTAATTAAGGCCATCGTGACTTAGTGGTTCAGCGTGTACTGTGGCGAGTATGGGTTCGATTGCCGATTGTTTGTTCGATTATTTTCAGGTTTTCGCTTTGTTCACAAGACAAAAAGGGCCGTTGAGTTCCACCATTACACACGCAATCTCACGAAAAATAGACAATGCCTAGACAATATAGTGTTTTAACACTAGATTAACTCTATCAACCCGTATATATGCGGGACACACCGTGAAGCTGAAAAAATGAAACGTAATGCTTATCAGCACAAACCAATTTTTAAAAGTATTTATAATTTGCAAACATAGTAAAACTTATTTAAGTGTATATATAGGGAAACCCACTCAATGCGGCCGAATCATTATTAGATATGATAATCTATTCCATTAAAATTATCTACAAATATAAATGCTAATGCTTAATTTTGTGTTTTAGCAATATCTGCATTTAAATATTTAATAATAACAGAGGTGTATAATAATGCACGGCAAAACGCGGCGTTGAGCTCCGCCACTCAACACGCAATGTCTGGAGTATTGGCGGAAAGTGGAAAATGGAAAGGTGTTAGATTTTATCTACCCACCCTGCTATGTATGGCAAAAGCATAGTACTGTTTTATTTCCTCTACCTGTTCAGGGTGAAATAACCTGGTGTTAAGTCATTCCGTTCCCCTTTTTCCTTCCACCTTTCGAGAAATAGCGTATTGACATTTTAGTAGCAGAACTTAACGTCGCGCTTTGTCTCCTAGTGCGAGGAAATCACATGGCTCCAAGACGGCCTATGTAAGTATATTTTTTAGTTTAATGTTTTAGCCCACAAAGAGCAGGGCAGGCATAGAGAACCTAGGAGGAACCTAGTATTAAGACACTCTATTCCCAATGAGACACTACAGTTCTCCACTTTCCTGAGTCTCGAGGCATTGTATGTTGAGTGTCTGAAACTCAATTCCACCACTTGCCTTGTTACCAGAGCAAGGAAATGAAAATACTAAATATTTCATTCTTTTGAGTGGGAATCGAATCCACAACCGTCACGCTTACAGTCGCAGGTTGTTCCTCTGCGCCACGACGGCCTCACTATAACAATAGCCATTACTTAAGCCTATTTATTTCGCAAGAAATATAGAAACGTTAAATCTTTTTTAAGCTGACGAATGAAAAGCTTTAGGTAACCGTTCTTTAAATAACATTGCGATTTCTTAAGAAATCCCACAAACACGTGGGTGTTTCTTACTGAATACTTCAAGATACAGTCATGTATACTACTACTATATATACTGTTAGTACTCATTTAAATAATTGAGGTATAAATTAAAAGTTTAATTTAGTTTAGTTATCTTAGTTAGCCAAGATACATAACTTATATTTAATTTTAAATTTAATATATAAGTTGAGGAAAAATATATATTTTGAGGCCAGTCGTGGCACAGGGGCACAAAGTGGCACTGTAAAACTGACTGGTTGTGGGTTCGATCCCCACTCGAGGAAATGAAATATTTACTTAAATTTATATTTCCATTTCTTCGCTCTGGTGTCGAGGCAAAGCGAGGCGTTCAGTTCTGCCACTTAACACGCAATGCCTCCAGAATTCGGCAGAAAGTGGGGAACAAAGTATCTTAACATCTGCCTACCCTGCTGTGTGCGGGATACAGCATGAAGCTGATTTATATATGTTTTATTTTTTAGAAATGAGAGAACTTAGTGTTAAGACACTTTAATCTCCAGTTTAAGTCGAACTTTCGAGATACTGCATGCCATCAACCGTGGCGTTCACAATCTGGTATTACGACTACTACTGCACTATGATGCGGACTCGCGGCTTCGCCCGTTTATACCGCACAATTATTTATTTACTAATCTCAATTGCTGTCTTGTTCTAGTAACTATCATTTCAAAGACTATAAATTGAAAAATAAAATTTAAGCCGATTATGTAAAACATAGTAGTAGTTATATTGCAGAAATTTTGTCGATCAAATTACTTTACATTTGTATAATTTTTAATTATGAACCAATTTAAATAAAACACACAATAAATGTTAAGTGAAGTTCACCAAAATACAATAGTGAAAACGGTATTTTAATCGGGTAAGCTATTATATTACTGAGATTAGTTTTCACAAACGCCCAGACAAACTGACAAACCGACAAACGAATAAATATTTTAAAATCTGTTGTAGGTTTTATTAAATTAATCGATGCTCCCAACAATAACTTCTTTCATATAATATGTCCTATGTAAAGACAACGATCAGTTACAATTTTATTATATTGTGGGCCTAATACCTAATATTCAACTCAGCTTCACGCTGTATCCCGCACACAACAGGGTAAGCAGAGGGAACCTAGTGTTAAGACACTCCGTTCCCCACTTTCTGCCGCATTCTGGAGGCATTGCTTGTTGAGAGGCAGAACTCAACGCCGCGCTTAACCTCAACACCAGTTCGAAGAAATGGAAATATAAATTTAATTAAATATTTCCTCTCCTCGAGTGGAGATCGAACCCACAACCAGTCGGTTTTATAGTCACACCTTGTGCCGCTGCGCCACGACTGGCCTCAAAATATTATATATTTAATTTGGTTATTTATACGCTACAAAATAATAGCGGAAAATAATTTCACAATTCTATTTGTAGCGAATAAATTTAAGACGCTGACATGGCGTGTTTAATTCTTATGTAATACCCCTAGAATATGTATAGATAATTAACCATGGGTAATCGAACTCACAACCACCACGACTACTTTCCCATATACAACAAAATGACTTACTGAACACTAGCGACACAGCCCAAATAACAAATATAGCTGTCTTCGCCCGGTTGATCGTCGACTTGAACTTGAGAGGGAAGCAGATCGCGTACCAGCGGTCCACTGATATGAATGTCAGTGTTAGCACCGACACCGTCACCGATACCGACTGTAACAAAAGATAAATATATATGTAAATATTGTTCTTTTTCAGCGGAGGGAGCCTAGGGTTAAGACACTCCGTTCTCTATTTCCGCCGAATTCTAGATACATTTATTCTCATTCAGCGTGTTTAGTGGCGGAACTTAATGCCGCCATTTGCCTCGAAACCAGAGCGCAGAAATGAAAATATTATATTTTAAATTTATATTTTAAATAAATATTTCATTTCCAGTGGGAATCGGACCCATGGCACGTGACCAACCAGTCACGCTTACAGTCACACATTTGTGTTGTGCAATATGTAATTATTTATTTTTTATTTTTATTTTATTTTATTATTTTTTACACATCTATTTTAAATGTTATAGAAGTGAGCAGTTTGTTTGGTTGAACGTAGTAAACTCAGAAACTACTGATGATGACGCTCCGTCTTAACAGTAGGTTATTCCGGCCGACCCCATTATTATAAGATATTTCTTTTCAGCGGAAGCAGTAGCAGGATTTATTACTATATGTCGATGGTAAAGTAGATAGATAGAACCTAGTGTCAATACACTATGTTCTCTGTGTTTCGCTAGAATTTGTGATATAAGTATTATATAATATATGGATTTAGGCGTGCTCTAGACGCTGAAAAGAAATTGTACAGTATTAAAACGACCTTCAGTCGATAGATCTTTAGCAATAAAAATTTCTTAAGATTTAAATTAATTTACAAAACGATGACAATTTTAATTCAAATACGTGTTAAATTGAATTAGTAACATTCAAAGAATCGGTTCAGAATAACCTTTGAAGTTACCAATTTCTCTGAGATAATGAATTTCTAGTTGTCTTTTTGCTTATTCTGCGTAATACTTTTATATGATAACAAAGTAAAACATTAAGTAGAGATTTTATAGTTAAACGCTGAATCCCGCATATACCTGACAGAACATAGTGTTAAAACTCTGAGAGTGGCGCTCAACGCCACGCTTTGTCTTGTAACCAGAGCGAGGAAACGTAAATAATGTATCCCGCCTCCGGTTAATTTCTACTTGAAGAAAGTTGTTAAAAGATTACAAATATTTAGAAATAATATACAAAATACTTTTGTTTCTAAATATATTTCTTATACGATTTCCAAGATGTGTAGTACCAATAAATTTTTAAATTTTTTTCTTTATTATCTACTAGAAAAAGTAAATTGATATTCATATTAGTTATGAAAATGTTCTATTCCAAATAAACAACTTAAGAATTTTTTACATTCGTTCCATAACGTTATAATAACTCATCGTATATAATATGCAAAATAACTTGGATAATATTGTATAATAATAAATAATTTTTGATGTAAAACGCGACCTCGATTTGATATCGTGAATTTTGTAAATACTATGGAATGTTTTAACTTCACGCTTTATCCCGCACATATCAGAGTAAACAGAGTAAATCTAGTGTTACCACTCTCCGTTCTCCGCTTTTGGTTACAATTCGAGCTGTGAGCGTTGAGCATTGCGTTCTGAGTGTTGAGTGGCGGACTCAACGCAGATCATGATTCTCCTCTGACTGTGGATCAACCGAACCTGCAACTATCGCGTTTTTTAGACAAATGCTTTACCACTGTGCCACAATGGCCTACAGAGACGATACTCTTTTTAATATTTTCTTACAAAAAATCCATTGACAAAGTATTTGAAGAAAGTCTTTTATATTGGAACTGTGTCTATTCTTAAAAACAATGAAAAAAATTCTTAAAAAAATGTCTGAAAGTATACAAAAATAGCCACAAGTAACCATAAAAAACTCAATCTTATCAAATTTGCTAGCGAATATAACTATTAATGTTACTCAATATCATCATAAAGCTATTATTACGTTAAGTATGAATAATCTCTATATATTATATAATAAAAGGATAGAAAAGTGAATTCTGTACATGAAAGATATAAAAAAAATAAAAATTAGGTCGGTTTATATGTCGATTATAGAACCTAAAAAACCACTCAACAGAATTCTTGTCTGTCTGTCTGTCTGTCTTTCTGTCTGTCTTTCTGTCTGTCTGTCTGTCTGTCTGTCTGTTTGTTTGTTCGTCAATCACGCAAAAACTACTAGACAGAAATTGATAAATTTTTGCATGGTATTAGCCTAGGATCTCAAGGTACATTTTTTTAGGTTTCATTCCGAATTTCATTATAGTTTTATTTAAAAAAAATAAAAACTGAAAAATGTAAATTACTTAAAATACCGATAACTACTGTATGAAATTAAATTATTTTTAGCATGGTAATAGTTCAAAACCTAATGCAACTTATAGAATAGTTTTTATCATAGAGTACAAAGAAATTTTACCAGAAAAAATAACATAATTATATTTTTTATTAAAAAAAATCGACTTCTTCAATTTCAACCGGATTTCATACTCTGAACTTAACCAAACTTTCACCAAACTACCCTTTATGTGTACCCTTTCTAATAAAAAAAGAATCATTAAAATCGGTTGANAAACAATGAAAAAAATTCTTAAAAAATGTCTGAAAGTATACAAAAATAGCCACAAGTAACCATAAAAAACTCAATCTTATCAAATTTGCTAGCGAATATAACTATTATTGTTACTCAATATCATCATAAAGCTATTATTACGTTAAGTATGAATAATATAATAATAAAATTATTATTATATCGTATATTGTTTATAATATATATGCTATTTCAGCCAGAAAGGTGGCGTGCATGTCTTTAAGATACATATACATATCTTTTTCTTTTTTTAATTTATTTATTCATTAATTTTTTACATTGTAAATACATATATAATCTTGCCAAATTCGTGAGTTTGTAGGCAAAAAGCGCACATTACATTTTTAACCTAAACTAACATTCTAATATTAAACTACTATACCGACAATTATAATTTAAAATATCTTACAATTAAAAAAAGAAAAAAAAACTAAAAACAATTAAACACTTATCTCTATTGTAGTTATTTGATAAATATCGTCTAAGCAATATTTTTAAATTTTTTTTAAATCTGAATTCGCGATATTGCGTGGCGAGCAGCGGAACTTAACAACGCGCCTCGTCTACTATAGCAAGGAAATATAAATAATTCATTCCCCAAGTTGAAATCGAGCCTACAACCATTGACTATACAGTCAAAGGTTGTTCTATTACGCCTTGATGGCTTCAAGATCTTTTCTAATTTAAAGGTTTCGAAGCAATTAAGACGATAAATAGATTGATAAGTAAAAATCGTTAACGGCGTCCTTTTGACTCAATATTTTTATAAACTTACCCCTTTTTCACTCTTAGAAGTTTATTTTATAATTTTAATTAAGAAAATTCAATATTTATTTTTAAATTTTAATTGATACTGAGTTAATTTTTTAGGGTTCCCTGTCCAAAGGGTAAAACGGGACCCTATTACTGTCCGTACCGTCTGTCACCAGGCTCACGTGATAGTTAACACTTCAAATTTCCACACTTAAATTTAGGAACAGAATAAATAAATACCCATATGACAAACGTGATTCCTTTGCTCGTTTTTAGCGATAATGCTACGGAACCCTGCGAATGGAGTCCTAGTCATTCATAGGTTCTAATGTTAACCAAAAAATACATGTATTTTTTATAGAAAAAATAGTTGTTCATAAAAGATTTTCTTTTGGTAGCATGACGCATTTTACCGCATATGCTAGGGTATACATAGAGGACCTCGTGTCAAATTTGAGGCATAAACTCTTGTCAACTGGTAGCAAATTATTTGACTTTGACTTTAAGACACTCTGCCAATTATACCATTACTTGTTAATGTGTCAATAATTGATGGCGGAACTCAACGCCGTCATTTGCCTTCCAAAACAAAGGACATATAAGTAATTAATTATCTCAAGTGGCAACGAATTATTTTCATTTTGAAACAAACTCACTGCCTTTGTGATTACAGACGCTGTCCCGCCACGGCTGTACCAAGGTGACCTCAAAAAATATTTATTAGCAATATATAAAGCAAAAATTATATATTTGATTAAATATTATTTCCCATGTTATAACTAGTAGGTGTAATAAAAATAATAATTTAGGATAAGGCAAATGTAATCAAAACAAATATCCAATTATATTTATAATTTATTTCCTTAATGATATAATTATGAAATTCCCCGAAATTGATATAAAACGTTCATTTACATAACAAAACCGATCTTTTTATAACTAAGCGCCTATAATTATTATTTTCATTATTATTAATAATTTAATAATCAATCAGCTTCCCACTGTATTCCACACAGCAGGGTAGGCAGAGGGAACCTAGTGTTAAGACACTCCGTTCCCCACTTTCCGCCAAATTCTCAAATCTCGAATTGATTCGTATTCAAGGTAAAGAGGTAGAGGGTAGGTTCCCTCTACCTACCCTACTGTGTGCGGGATACAGCGTGAAGCAGCGTGCTTAAAAGTTATAAAACATAGATTCCGGTCTGTCAATAATGATCGTCAGCGTCACATTTATTGAACTAATTAGATTTTCTTCTGTTTTAAATGAAGTTATATCATAAAATCCTTTGCAAAGCAGCATTTGTGGATGTGCTCAAGAGAGTCACAACTAAAATCCTTCTTAACTTTGGCTGCTGCAGGTGTATTTACTTTTATCTCTCTTTTTTTATGTGATATTAGTCTGAATTTCAGCAATGCAAACACCATTTATATTAATTAAAAAAGTTTGTTCTCCCTTCGATAAATTATCACATTGACAACCAACGCTTCGTAGGCTCGCTAAAAAATTCTAAGGAATTTTTAACAGTATTTATTTATACAAACTTATCTTGTTGTATTCGAAGTTTTTAATCTTTGTATTTTTTTTATAAATTTTTGTGGATTATTTTCTTTAGCTTGAAAAAATTTTATACTATTTGATTTAGTTTCATTATTTGTGGATGAATTGGTACATCCAGAAATGTAACAACGCCTTATGATTAGCAAAAATTATATTTTTCACTAATAAAATTTATTCTTTTGGCCCAAAAAGTAACTTTACAAATAGAGGAATCAGTTGATGTATCGTAAACTGATCCAGAATACTACGAACTATGACAGAAATTCTTTGCGCTTTAACAAGATCTTGCACTACGCTGTAAAGTACCGGGGTGCAATAAGATACAAGGAGCTTAAAAACAACTGTAGAATACAAACACATTTTGTTATAAAGGTCAAATAACTGGTCAACCGATCGACGACTTCATACGTTTTAGTTTTCCATCCACTATAAGTAGACCTCTCTATTGCAATTGGTTAATGAGAGTGAGTCTCATCTGAATATGAAGTGCTTGTAGTTGTGTTGCAAAGCGAATGGACTACGACAGAAATTTTGACAATACGTTTCCTTTTTTATGGGAAAGACAAGGCAAACGAGCGTTCGAGTCACTTGATGGTAAGTGATTACCGCCGCCCACGACCCCGTGCAACACCAGAGGAGCTACAGGTGCGTTGCCTGCCTCCACCTTACAGGGTTGAGTGCCGGAGCCCGACATTACCTGATGCGAAACGCAGTGGCAAAAGGCCACTACTTCACGCGGGGTTTTAAATGCCGGGGATGGTAATGATCCGGCCGAGTCTGTCCATGTGTGTTGCCATTGCTGGCGACGTGACTCTACCACACGTACTTTAGTCGCCTCTTACGACACCAGTTCCAGGATGATCCTATTCTAATGCATATTCTGTTTACATTTGTATAGATTGTTGTGTCTGAACTCTGAGTAGTGTCTATTTGTAAGTGAACGAAATTTGCGCCCGAGCTGTTCACATACAAACTAGTGACATTTGTATAATATGTGGAACGACACTTCGATACTAGGTGGTTTATTTAATTAGACCTTCTATTTTTATACGTTTTATTCAGTTTTTTAAGTGATATTTTCTTTGTTTTTAATTTACCAATCTTCATTGTGTTTTCTCCATTTTACGTGACATTGGCGAAATAAACTGTGCTCTACTGGCACGCCTAAAACCCATAAAATAACAAACAGAACAGAACAGAACACTTCAACACCACGCGTTCTCAGAGATTCGACACTCATTATTGTGTCACAATAAATGTTGCAATTAGAGACATGAGGTTCATATAGAAACACTCGATGTATACACTAAGTGTACAGTGTATAGTGTCGTAGTCTAACCGTTATAGAAATTTAGACACTGTGGCGGTTGAACAATCTGGATGTCTAACAAAAAGTACAAGGCTGTTATGGATTTCATCTCAATCTAGGGATTTATTCTTTGTATGTTAAATTTTCATTTTTTCCCGACTGCTAAGGAAGGGTTATGTTTTTCGCGCGTATCTTGTATGTATGTATTATTCTTTATTACCTCATATCTCCAGAACCGCTTAACGGATTTACATAATTGAGGTATCGTTAGATTAGTATTAGCAGCCCAAGTGTTCTTAGATAGGTGACGTTAAATAAAAACAATCATGGCGGCTGTGGGACGCCATTGGACTTAGTGAAAAAAAAAAATTTCGTTTCGAATACCACAATATGGGTCTCAAATTCAAGAACTTACTACGATGATTTCAAAAAGGTATATCATGATTATGATTACTATTATGAATTCTAACAAAAAAGTGAAAAATAAAAAAATATTTGTAAAAACAAAAACCCCGACTGCATAAAACTAAAAAGAAAATAAACAAGTCCAATAGTTTATTAGGATTAATAGTCGGGACCTATAAGTAATTCTTCAATCAATGAAATCTTTACCAAGAACCCCGCATAATTTATAGAGGTCCCGACTGTTAATCCTAATAAACTATTGGACTTGTTTATTTTCTTTTTAGTTTTATGCAGTCGGGGTTTTTGTTTTTACAAATATTTTTTTCTAATGTCGTCTCTATAAAATGTAGAATATTTTTTCTTCTTAATCCGACAAATGATTTCGATATCAGAAAATAGCCTTACATTCGAAGTGAGACGAACCTACTACTATCTGCATGTAAACTCCACTACGCCACGATAACCCCTTACGGATAATAAACCAACTTTTGAAGTAAACAAAGTTCTTTCACTTGACTTTAGAAATATTATTTAAAAGAGAACGCGTCCATTAGTCGCTGGGTCGAAAGAAATCTTTATTCCGTAGCTCTTTGCCTAATATATTTAATGCTCCTTTTATAAATTTTTACCATTGATTTTAATAAATGTATTTTTGTTTATTTTGTTTTTTAAAGTACATATATAGGGCATATATTTAATAGGAAATGTATTTTTTAAGAAAATTGACTGAGATCCTGGATTCAAATTTGACATATTTTTTTAAACAAATTTTATTATGCATTACTACCTACATTTTTATAGAATTATAACGTTGATATCAGCTACCGCGTGAACGATGTTTTTAAAAGAGATAACTTAATAAAAATAGATTGTTGAATCACAAAATTCTTTCTATCTATCGTGAAAAATCAGATTTGACATTTGTAACGTGACAGTTGTGAGTTCGGTCACCACTCGAGGAAAGGAATTATTATTTATCAATATTTTTATTTCTTCACTCTGGCAAAGTTAAAAAGCCCGACGTTAAGTTCCGCCACACAACACGCAATGCCTCGGAAAAATCGGCGGAATATGAGGAACGGAGTATCTAAGCACTAGGTTCCGTCTGCCTACTCTGCTGCATGCGGGATACAGCGTGAAGCTTATTTATTTAAAAAATAATAATTCATTATAAAGAAAAAAATACGTTGTAAAATTAAAATTAGGTCGTACTTTTATTTAGTTTCAATTAATAACATAGGGATAACATAAATACAGACAATAGAATAATTAGGGTTGTGATTTACATTTTAATTAAGAATTCAAGTTTAAATAGCGACAAGCGCTTACTTTGTCAGTAAAATCCTTTGGAAGAAAATAGTACTTTTTTGTGTGTTTTTCACAGTGTTATTTTCTTTAAAGGATACATCTCTATAATTAGTGCAAAGATTATAAAAAATGACTATACTATGTTATATCTGACTATAAATTCTGAAAATTCATACATCTTTTATTATTATTAGAAGCTTGGCGCAACGGCATATGGTCTGACTGTAACGCCGATAGTCACGGGTTTCCACTTGGAGTAAATTATTTTCATTTTCTCGCTGTGGTACTAGACAAAGCTCGGTGGTATGTCTCGAAAACTAGACAGAAAGTTGGGAAAGTAGTACCTTACAACAAGATTCCCGCAGTCTACCCTGTCATATCTGGGATACAGCGTGAAGCTAAAAAACTCATTTTTCTTATTTACAAGCAAGCCACTAAGGAAACATATGCTATGACTATAGGAAATATGAACACACATACCTGGAAGTACAACAATATCTTGCACAAAGCGTCTCCTAAAAACCATGTTTCCGTTACATCCCATAAAACGGTCGCCGGCAAACAGAACAACAATACCATAAAATCAGCCACTGCTAAATTTACTAAGAAATAATTTGTTACAGTCCTCATAGTGTGATTTCTATACACAGCTACGCACACTAGTATATTACCGACCAATCCGATGACGAACACCGCTGTGTGCGTGCCTATAAGGACCCATTCGTACGTTTGTGGGTATATATAGTCATTTAACATTGCTATATAGTCTTCTCTAGTCATGTTGCAAAATTCTGGATCTCCAATACATTCTGTTACGTTCTCTTTCATTTTATCTTCTTTTTGTTGTTTCTCATTAGTATTTTCAAATTCTTCTTTTATAGTTCTCTTATTTCTTATATGATTTAATAAATCGATGTGTTTTTCATTTGTCATTGTATATTTTTCAGTCCCCTCTTCTTTAACAGCGTTAGTGTGTATTATATTTAATGACAGGCATACTGCGATGGACATTAGTTTCAGCATATTTAAAGTTGTGTTTAAATCATTTTCAATCTGGAACAAAAGATACATACTCATGAATATAAGTTAAAATAAATATATTACGAATTTGTATGATACTTTTGTTATTTACGACTATGTTTTGTCCATAGCCGTAGCCAGGTTCAGTTGGTTTCATAGACCTTGGACTATACAACTCAACAAGAATACTTATATTTGAACCATAGTTCCTGAGATTAGCGCGTTCAACCAAACAAACTCATGGAAGATATATTATCAGAAAAGCTATTATTGGGGCATTTATTAGTGTAATTGAACACAAAATAATGATTTTTAAGTTTTTGCCTGTTTATCTGTTCTTCGGTTTGTCTGTACGTTTGCTCACGCTAATTTTAAAAACAGCTTACGGGTTTATTTGCAGTCTTCGCTATTTTATTTTGATAAACTTCAAATAATATTTAATATTTGTTTAATTCAATCAGTTCATAAATAAAAATGTGATGTAAAGAATTTCAAGCGATAGTATTGCTACAAAATAAGTGTTTTATTGTACTTGTTGAAACTTTAGCTATCAATGTATGGATATTGTCTTTAAAATGGTAAAGTTATTAAATAATGAAAGTAATTCAGAAAAGAAAATAGTTATGTAGTACATACGGACAAAGCAATGAGCAACAAGCTAGTTTTGAATAAAAATATTTGACTTTTACCAACGTACTTCATAAGAACCATACAAAAATTGGCGAGCAACCCTAGAAATTATTATACCACGTTTATTATATTTGTATATTAACCGAATGATATTATTTTTTTATTAGTTATAGATATTATTATTTTATTATATTATTAGTCATTCAATAAAGAAACACGTGGAGGTAAAATTCGATGATATTATTTTGCTACTATCCGTTGAGTCATTAAACAAAGAAACACGTGGAGGTAAAATTCGAAAATAACTATTTACAATTTGATATCTTGGGGTCTCAATGAAAAGAGAGTGTCTGAACACTAGGTTCCTAGGTTCCCTCTGTCTGTCCTACTGTGGGCAGGCTACAGCGTGAGGCTTCGTGAAGCAGCGTTACTGAGTGACTAATAGAAAAAGCACACGAAATTACTGAACTTAGGAAGCATGTAGATACATACTACTCGACTCTCTTTGCATATAAGTATGTACATATACAAAAAGAGTTGAAGTTCCTACGGAAACACCGAGTTCATCTATTTTACGTCTTAAAGTTCAGGAAAACAAAGTTCCGAGCAACGACTTCTAAGTTATAAAGTACTATGTATAATGTATGTGTAATAAACATTTTTTTAAGTATAATAAGTACTTATAAAAAAATATCGAGCATCAATCAACATATGAGAGACGTTTTGTTTGAATTGAGTTGTAAACACGATCATGTATGATTAATGACTTATATACACATACTAGTGTAAGTTTAAGACTATTTTGGCGTAGTTGTCATTCATATAAAGAGGGTATTGGGTTCAAATTGTAGAAATTATTTACATTACTTTAATATCATGAAGTCTTTGTGACCGATGGGCATAAGTGTGTGAGGTGTGACTGTAAGCGCTAGTTGTGGGTTCAATTCCCTCGCTCTACTACTCGCACTAACGAGGCTAAGTGCGGGGTTGAAGGTGAAAAGAATTCAGTGGAAAATGGTATATCTTAATGGGGAGCAGAGTGTCTTTACACTAGGTAGGTGTTAATTAAGTTTGAGCATATTGTGTATANATATTGTAACAAAGCCTTATATCATCCTTCATCAAAACTTATGGCACGTGTCAAACTGACTACCATGTTTACCGATACCATAATGCCGATGTGATTAGTGCTGGACTAGTGTTTATTTTTGAGTACTAGTAATAGATTAAAAACGGAGAAACAATAAAGTAAAATTGTAAAAAGCAGATAGGAGATATCAGATAGGGAAAGGGAACCTAGTATTAACCCAATTTTTTTTTCAACGACAAAAACATTTATATGATGTAAATTGTTGTAAATAGTTAGGACAAAGTAATTTAAAAAACATAATCCAAAATTTGAAAAATCAATATTTTTATTTCTGTTCCATATATGATACACTGAGTCCTAGCTAATATAACTACTATGAAATGTTCTACAAAAAAATAATGAAAGGAAAAAGAAAAAAATAAAATTATTTTTTAGCTATCTAAATTTGTGAATCATTTGATAAAATAACATGATAAACTACAAAAACGAAAAATTATAATAGGTGATAAAGTTATTATAATTTTTTTTTCAGTTTTACGCTGAATCCCGGTAGTTCAAATGGAGTTTCCCTTAACGTGGTACAAATTTTTGCACAGCCCACTTGAATAAAATGGGTATCAAGTAAAAGGTCTTAATTTGTAAAATATACCATGAAAAAAAAAACATCTAGAAAGTTTACTTTTAAAAAAGGTATATTTTCCCCGACGCCAGAGCGAAGAAATTAAAATATGAATAAATATATAATTTCCTCGAGTGGGGATCGAACTCACATCCAGTCGATTTTACAGTCACACTTTGTGCCCCTGCGCCACGACTGGCCTCAATAAATATTTTATTTTTCTCTTTTTACAACACTTTTTAACAAGATATTACAATACAATCAATATCATACGTCTGTTTTTTCTACACTGAGGTCACATTATTCCATCCAATCAATCTTCATGAGCTTTATTTAAGTTGACATTGATTAAGGAATTACTAACTAAACTAAACTATTAATGTTACATATATAATACATATTATACATATATAGTAAAGAAAATATATTAAAATATAAGCATTTTGTAGAAGGTATCTTCATGTATAATATATATCTAATTGGGTTGTCGTCAGCTTAATTCAAAGTTTACGAGCACTTCGTTCTCCGCTATCTGTCCGAATTCGAGACTGAGCGGAAATTATTTTTTCTAACCGTCTTTTGGTTTACCAGAACGTGGGGAGTAAATTAAACTATTGCGTTAACAGTTTGACTCCGTATCTCCAGATGTTTTCAAAAACCGGAAATATGCAAATTCCTTGGGCTATCTCGATAGCTTTGGTTTTCTATGGGATAACCTTGTTTCGATTTGGATCATTCATACTGCGAGCATAATCCTATCTATAGCAAACTTTAAAGTCGTTCGACTTTAAACTGGTGAAGATCGATGGACTTTAAACAAAGAGCATTGGTTTTTAATTTTTAATATTTAATTTTGTTTTTAACATTTATTTTTGATTTAATTCCCATGACCTCAGTTGATGTTTAAGAACACTATATCGATGAAACTGATGGAAGGTCACCGAAAAAGCATGAGGATCCCGACGAAGGACATGTGTGAATAGCTTACTGACAGTGGACGAGGCATAAAAAGTATGCAGAGACTGTAGCGTTTGATGATCGGTTCCCTCTGGTTACCCCGATAAGGATAGATAAATTGTAAAACTAATAAAAAATAACATAATATATATCTATATATTGTATTAAATTATGAGGGATTTTAATTACATTGCGAGAGAGATGTTTTTGTTGAAAAAAATATTTATAGACAAAAAGCTTCTATTGTATGGATATTGAAAGAAAATGTTAACAATTAATGTTTTCTTTTCAGTGACATTGTTTTCAAATCACTGAATACGTCTTTTTAATTTTTATTCATTGTGCTATTCATTACAGCGCGAACCACGAAGAAAATTATAATTTTTATGCTCCTGTAAGACTACACTCTACATTCACGGCATTAAGTGAAAACAGAAAATAAAGTGTCTTTAATCATATTTCACTGGAAATACTCGTACGTGAAGCAAGATTAATAAAACATATACTATTATATAAGAAGCAGATTCACTCTTTTTCCAGCATAACAGGGCAGGAAGGCACAGGGAACCTAGTGTTAAGGAATGCCGTAAGGAACAGAGTCTTAGGTACGGAGTGCCATTCTCTACATACAGTTTTTTCTAGATGGAACTCAAAGCTGCATTTTGACTTGTTACTACTACTTATCACAGCGAAATAATTAAAGTTTAGTCGAACTGGAAATCGAATCAACAAACGTTGTGTAAACTCTCGACACTTTTATCCGGACAAAGCAAATATAACGTGGCAAATGTCCATTCGGGCTGTGATATATTAAATATTTTTTGCTTGCATTTTTTACAAATAAATCCAGTAAGAACGTTGAGTGAGGATGGCAGACCATAAATAAGTTACTCGATAGTATTAGAGAGGATTTAATTTGACATTCTCTGTTCTATTTATTATTCAAAATAATAAATTGGTTTTACGTTTCAGTATGTTTTTCCTTTTACTTAAAGGTTAAAGGGAAATTACAGGAAGTACGAGAGATAGTACGTAGAGTGTTAGTACATGGAAACGATTAAGTAGTTTATTCTCAGCACATTGATGAGAATAAATTACTTAAGATTTCTTCTTTAGGATTCCAAGTATAGGTGTGTGAGAGTGTCGTTTCAGGGTGAGAACCGCGGAGAAGTGACTTACCAAATCCCTCTCCCCCTTGGCCTCTTAAATTTTAACGCTCATCTCCACCCCACTTCGCTTGTCTCTCTGCCTAACTACAGTTCCTAATGTTTCTAGTAGTGCCGCCTTCAAAATACATTCTACAAATTAATTGATGATAATTCTATACAGGCCAAGCATGTTTTAGCAAACTATGAGAAATTTCACTTATACCGCATAAAAAATTTACTTGGTATAATAAATTCGAAGTATTATAATTAAAAAAAATAAATAAATCAGCTTCAAGCTGTATCCCGCACACAGCAGGGTAGGCAGAGGGAACATATTGTTAAGAAGTGTCTTAACTTAAAGTGGGGAACGGAGTGCCGTTCCCCACTTTCTGCCGAATTCTGGAGGCATTGCGTGTTGAGTGGCAGAACTCAACGCCGCGCTTAGCCTCGACACCAGAGCGAAGAAATGGAAATATAAATTTAAGTAAATATTTCATCTCTTCGAGTGGGGATCGAACCCACAACCAGTCGGTTTTACAGTCACACTTCGTGCCGCTGCGCCACGACTGGCCTCAATTTTTATTTATATATATTTTTTTATCATTTCAATTCGAACCAGTTGTTATTTAATCAGTTCAAGTAGCGCGAACCGAACAAGCTTTTTAGGTCTATATTATAAGTTACATTAATAACTTAAAGCCAGTGGAGTAGGGGCATTACAAACGTAAGACGGTAAACGTGTCATGTTGTGGGTTCGATTCCCACTGCAGGAAATGAAATATGTAATATTTTCATTTCCTCACTCTGGTAACAAGGCAAACCGCGGGATTGAATCCCGCTACTCAACACGCAATACCTTCAGGATTTAGCGGAAAAAGGGGAACGGAAGAGTCTTAATGAAAACGATGTGATTTTATACTTGATGGGAACCTACTATCAAGACACTTTGATTCCATCAAGAAAACTGGGAAGGTTCCCTTAGCCTACAATCCTGAGTGCGGACTAAAAAAACACCCTCATAATTTTTTTGCACAACAGGGTAGACAAAGACTATAGCCTTAACATAGTGTTATGACACTTCATTCCCAGCTCTCCGCGCAATATTCGAGATTTCAATATACGACTATTCATAGTATATAAGAGTTCATATAGTCTGTAGATTATCATACGGACCTAATAAACTAAATAGTGATTTATATAGACAAGATTATTCTGATAGTCTAATTACATTTGGTGATATAAATATTGAAGACATTTACTATTCCACTGACTTTTATTTCGTAATAAATTTCGTATTCGCTACTGCGTATAAGAATTATAGAGCTTTTCTAATATATTTTTTTTCTTTTTGGAATAAAACTTGGAACGGATGGTCTTGACACTATGTTTCCTCTGCCTATCCTACTATATACGGGATACGGCGTGATGCTAAAAAATATTAATCTACTCCTTCTCAGGTTTTGCCCAACATTTAGCAATTATGGGTAAGCTTTTATATAGAGCAATTTTAATATAGTCAAAATGGGCAATCGTCCATTAATATTATAAGGTTATAAGGAGTGAATATATATTCCACTTTCCACCAAAAACTACTGTATCGATTTCGATAAAACTTTACAGTTAAATAGCTTATAAATCAAAATAACACATAGGCATCTCTACTTAAGCTTTATCCCGAGCAAACACAGAACTCTGCACCTAAAAATCTCTCATTCTCTTGTCGAGAATAAGTTATAATTATATATGTGACGTGGTTTTAATTTTACACATATTTTTTTCATAGAATATACCTATACTTATACTTATAAACCAAACTTCTCTCATCGACAAGATAAATCAAATTAATAACTTTGGATTTCACATATGTATGTTATTTTTCTTTTTTCATATGTATGTTATTTGAAATGGGGTCCGGTTTGGTGAGAAAATACGAGAGCGGAATACGTTCACTTTATATTAACTATACTATAGACAAGAATAAATTTTACCATTACTATAAGTAAATTATTAGAACAATCGACAACTAAAGGAGGCCGGTCGTGGCGCGGGGTACAAAGTGTGACTGTAAAACCGACTGGTTGTGGGTTCGATCCCCACTCGAGGAGATGAAATATTTATTTTAATTTATATTTTCATTTCTTCGCTCTGGTGTCGAGGCAAAGCGGCGTTGAATTCTGCCACTTAACACGCACTGCCCGCAGAACTTGACGGAAAGTGGGGAACGGATTGTCTTAACACTAGGTTCCCTCTGCCTGCCCTGTTGTGTGCAGGATACAGCGTGAAGCTGATTTTTTTTACCATCTAAAGAGCGCGTCGTGGCGCAGGGACGTAAAAATGTGACTGTAACGCGACAGTTTTGGGTGCGATCTCCACTCGAGGGAATAAATTATTATTTATAAATACTTTTACTTCTTCGCTCTGGCATCAAGACAAAAGCCCAGGTTGAGCCCCACGACTCAATACTCGAAAAATTCGGGTGAAAATGGGTTCCCTCCCGTCTCACTCCGCAGTCCATGTAACACTTTTCCACCACCTCAGCGCCAGGTTAAACAGTAATATGAAAACTTTTATTTAATTACCGAAGTTTCTCCTAAAGTCGACCTAGTTTATCAGTATGGAAATTGGAATTTTAGTATTTGAGAACAAAGAACAACAAAGTGTACATACAACAATTAGATAATAAGCTTATAATAATGTCGGAGATTATTAAGGCCAGTCTACTAATTGTAAGTTCGACAGTTTATGGGTTCGATACCCACTGGAGGAAATTAAATATTTCAATTTTCATTTCCTCTTTGGCGTTTCGGCACTCAAAATGCTGTGTTTGTGGAAACGGAGTGTCGTAACACTAGATTTCTAGGTTCCCTTTGCTTACCTTTTTATGTAGAACGCAGATAAAAGCTAAAAAAATATATTATTTTTTATTATCACTTATTTACTCGATACTTAAACATAAACAAAGCATTTTTATCTTTGTCTCTTTCTATTTGTTTATATCTCTTTATATTTTGTCTTTCTGCATATGTTTCCATAGGTTAATATCTGGAAAAGCGGAACCGATTATTACGGGAGTTTTAGTGAAAGATAGAAGAAATTATAGAGCAACAGCTTTTCATTTCGAATTTCCCGCGAGATCTGGATTAGCGGATTAACGAGAAAAACCACATTTTCTTTGCGCACGTGCCGATCACTAAACATGTTTCTATTGAACACGACAATTTTTCTGCGCGCAAAATCAAATAAAATTTCGAAAGATTTTTTTTACGATTTATTAAGTGTATAACATATTAAAATAATCAATCAATTTTCCTTATATACAGTTAAATAATATTAAATAAATAATCGTAAGCGGGCGAAGCCGCAAAGGAGCCGCCAGATTGGGTAATAAATTGTGCGCCTCATTTCTTCAAATCCCCTTTTATGTCAAAAGAAATTTCTTTCTAACATATATTTTTTTTCGGATACGTACGACACATTTGGCCATTGTAAGTGATCTTTCAATCAATTCAATTGATTTCATCATATAATCCTAGTGGCCCCGACATTAAGGAATTTTACGTTAGAAATTTATACAGGGTGGAAGTATCAGCACCACTTTAAATGAAACCACAGTTTTAACTACTCTAAAGGCCTAATACAATTATTTATATTTTTTTTTAAATTAAGAAGTTATTTTTTCAAACAAAATAAATAATAAAATTATTGTTGTAATATAAAACGCCAATTTGTCAAGAACGGCGCAACCAGACATAAACTTATCAAAGGGAAACCGCCGCATACGCCTCATTCCGAAATCGAGTCGTAGGTATTGGCGACAAAGTTCAAAGTTAATTAACCTTTTTTGTGCTTGTTTTAATTATTGTTTAAAAGTGTTTTAATTATTGTTATCTATGCGTAACTGCGTCAGACGAAATACAGGTATGGATAAACAACGTGAAATTTAAAAAAATCCTACCTCTAAACTGTTGAGGTATCTTGATTAATTTATTTAAGTATTTATTTAAGTATATGCTGTTTCCGTAAAAGGAGCGCTGACACTTCCATTCATTGTATATAGGGCTTACGCTCTTATATTACAGCTAATTCAAATAAAAATAAAGTAATTATAAAAGTTTATATTACACTCTAAATGTTTGCACGCATTTTTAAATTATATACTGTACGTGTTTACACTTTACAATGTACAGCTTGAATTAAATAAACCTAAACTCAATTCCATAGTTTTGTTATATTGCCTGCACTTTTAACGGACTTCCAAAATAAGAAGGTCATCATATGCGAGTATATTAAGAAAACATATAAAAATTTGAACATAGCGGGATTTAACCTGCGCCTCTTTGGAAACCGTCCAAGCGCTCTGACCAACTAAGCCATACATTCTCATCGAGCTACGTCGAAATTCTTATACGTTTGTTACTACTTATTTATGTTATTAACATCACATAGGGAGATTTTTACAAATTTTCGCTACCCAAAGATAATTTGATAACTTACAATAATCGCTTGGCAAGAGATAATACAATTTTTTTTATATTTTTTTAATATTTTTAAGTGTTATTGCACACTGAGGAAAGAAAAATACATATTAAAAAACATAAAAAAAATTGTAGCGGGATTTGAACCCGTGCCTCTTTGGAAACCGTCCAACCGTCTATAAGTTTTCATCGAGCCTCGATAGTCCTATTTCAATTTTGGGAAAAGTCCAAGTATCATCAAAATTAAGTCTGTAGTTTTCAAAATATCCTCGTCCTACGTATCCAAGTATTTCTGAGGATATCTCTTCTAATAATAAAATCATGATGATATATAAAAGCAATAAAATTTGAAATTATATTATACGACAAAATTGCGATTTTTCTATATTGGTAAAGATATTGTTTTTAAACTGATATTAATATTAGAAAAAGTAAGATTTGAAAAAGTGAGACTAAGTAAGGCAGATTAGTAAATTAATAATTATGTAGTTCAAGCGGGCGTAGCCAATAAACAAACAGTAACATTTACCTTATAAAAATCGAACCTACAACCATTACGTATACAGTTAGATAATTTTCTACTAAAAGTAATCAATTTCACGAGTTCAATAAGGAAAGAATTTGCCTAAAATGTAATAGAGATTGTAAAAAGGAAGTAACTTCGTTCACTCGAGCGACACTAGTGACGAGGGTGTGACTTACAACGCACTTCGAACGAACAATAGACAACGAAAGGACTTCTAAATTACGATAAAGAAATTAATATATCGAGATCGAAATATTTTTTTTCCTTTCAAGTGGTGTGAAAACTAGAGTTATTGAACTCTGAGTAAACGAAGAATACGCTTACTTATCAAAATAAAAATTAAATTAAATCAGCTTCACGCTGTATCCCGCACACAACAGGGTAGGCAGAGGGAACCTAGTGTTAAGACACTCCGTTCCCCACTTTCTGCCGAATTCTGGAGGCATTGCGTGTTGAGTGGCAGAACTCAACGCCGCGCTTAACCTCGACACCAGAGCGAAGAAATGGAAATATAAATTTAAGTAAATATTTCA
>JAAIXJ010001882.1:100986-180830 GCA_013403705.1 Heliconius hermathena
TATATATATATATATATTTAATTTAACTTCACACTATATACTACATATAGCAGTGTAGACAAAGAGACATAGTATTGAGGCATTTTGTTACTTTATATTTTAATTATTTTTTAAATTTTATTTTATTTATTGTAAAAAAATATATACGAAATATTTTAATTTCCATTTATATACTATATCAAAAATACCAATTTTTATATTTCAACAATAATATTATTCTCAATGAATATTCAAAACAGAAAGCAATTCTAAAGTTTTGAGGTAACATGTGTTCAACAAGTTTATCTTTTGTTTATTTTATAAACACATCTATCTATGTTAAAATATGTTAAACTCTAATAACCGTAATGTTATATTCTAAAATCTTCTTATTATTCATTTATTTCTCAACATTAATTAAATATTAAGGCTTACAAATTTTTAAATGAGTTATTAAATAGGCCTAGGAGTTTTAGGCTCCATTTTGATCTTTTTGTTTTCATTCCTGTTATATTACATTATAAGATGTTAAATCAGTTTCACTCTGTATCCCGCACACAGCAGGGTAGGCAGAGGGAACCCTAGTTTTAAACACATTCCATTCCCCACTTTCCGCCGAGTTCTAGAGGCATAACGTGTTGAGTGTTGCTTTAAAGAATGACATGTTATTTTAACTCCCATATAGTGTTTTAGTCGTACTTGATATAGTAGCCTATGGATATTATTTAACCATTTTTAGGGTTCCGTATCTTTTAAGTAAAAAAGCGTCCTCGTAAGATCACTTTGTTGTCCGTCTGTCTTGTCTTGTCAAAAATAATGGCTAAATAACTACAAAGGGAATCAACATTATTAGAGTACTTTCGATTAACCTAGAATTATGAAAATTTGGCAGCATTTACAGGTAGTACTAGTTCAGGAACAAATCTGAAAACTACATATTTGTGGTTAAATTCTAAAAAATAATAGCTTTAAAAGAGAGGCAAAATTTGGTATTAAAGCCGCTAGTTCAAGTGAGGTATCAGATGAAAGGACTCCGGCTAATCTAAGCCTGAATTTCAGAAAAAGCTCGAGACATCCAATTTTAGTACGGAACCATCGGTGAGCGAGCCCGACTCGCGCTTGTCAGGTTTTTTAAAAGTAAATCTTAGCTTATTTGGTCTGTTTTTCATTAATTGAACAAATCTTATAGCACACTGACCTGACCAACAAGATGTCAAATTGGGGTAAAAACCGGAGAGACGAATGTTTTGATAAAATACTGTCTCTGCGTTTTTAACACGCTTTTATTAGATGAAGGTGTGATAAACTAAGTAACTATGTAATAAAATCTAAGAATTTGAATTACGTGCAATTCTAATTGCAGTATCAGCGAATTCTAATTATTGTATCAATTATATGTACTCGTAGATTAGATGAACAATATTATTGAAACATCAAGCTGGTCTGATAATGGGAATGCTTCACGCTGTATCCCGCACACAGCAGGGTTGGCAGACAGAACCAAATATTAAGACAATCCACTCCCCACTTTCCGCCGAATTTTGGAGGCATTGAATGTGAGTGGCGTAATTCAACGCCGCGCTTTGCCTTGACACCAGAGCGAAAAAATAGAAATATAAATTTAAATGAATATTTCATTGGAATTAGGAGATGGTTGATGAAGTCTTGGATTTACTAGATGGATGGTACGTACCAACTTCTGTAGTATGTGTTCCTTTTATTTCCGTTAAACAGTTTTTAACTTGTTAGTGCAGGGAATAGTTGTGCAGCAATATAGAATTATACATTCTATTTCTTTTGATAAAATTTTATATCTTTACTGTGCCACAACTCAATTCGAGTGTTGATTTAGAACCGATCGTGAGAAACAAAGTCTCAGATTACATGGAATTCCTCAAAGTTTTAAAAGTCTTTAGAACACGAAACCTTTTAAGCAACTTTCACTCTCTCAGGAATGGATATTTCCTTTGTAAAGAATCTTTGAAAATTAAATAACTTAATATGTTAGGCTTATAGTAGGAAAAAAGTATTATGTCACAAAAAAAGAAAGGGCAAAATGGAGTGTTTTATCACTAGATTATCTTTACTTATCCTGTTTTTGCAGGAAACAGCGTGAAGCTACAAAAGATAATTTTCAGTGTAAACAAAGCTTTACAATACAATATGAAAGTAATACATAAAACGTAACGGAACGTTGTCGTGTAAAGGTCGAATTTTACTATAATATTATTGACTGAGCTTTACAACATAATGGGCTTTTAGGATATGTGTTGCTTATTAATAATTATGATCTCATTTCGTATATTATTTTTATGATATATTTCTTGTGTTAATATTATTTTTTTAAACAGTTTAATGCCTTATCCCATATGTAACAGGGTAAAAGAAAACTTAGTGATAATATACTCTCATCTCCGATTAATTGAATTCGAGTCTCGTGGACAATGGTGGAACCCAACGCGACCATAACAGTCAGACGCTGTCCTGCCCCAACACGGCGGTCATAAAATATAAATAATATTTATTACTCTGTTTTTTAAAGACAGCTTATGAGGCCTGTCGTGGCGCAGGGGCACAAAGTGTGACTGTAAAACCGAGTGGTTGTGGGTTCGATCCCCACTCGAGGAGATGAAATATTTATTTAAATTTAAATTTCCATTTCTTCGCTCTGTTGTCGAGGCAAAGCGCGGCGTTGAGATCTGTCACTCAACACGCAATACCTCCAGAATTCGGCAGAAAGTGGGGAACGGAGTATCTTAACACTAGGTTCCCGCTGCCTATCCTGCTGTGTGCGGGATACAGCGTGAAGCTACTTAAGAAGCTTGAGTAAAAAAAGGCTCACCACTTCAAAGTACTTAACAATTAATTCTCCATACAAACAGTACCGTAGATAACAATTAAAGTCCAAATGGTCTCATTTGTTCGTATTCACCCACTATTATTTCATTTGTGCTCCAGGCATCGGTCTACGTGACTCAAGTGAAGTAAATAACGCAATTTACGAGTAGATTCATCAGATGCATTCAAGGGTACTAGTTTTGTGTTAAAGGGTACTAGAGTTGTAGTTTTGTGTTAAACATTCTATATGTTTAACACAAAACTACAACTCTAGTACCGTCTCTAGGCCGTCGTGGCACAGCTCGTGACTGTAAACGGGATAATTTTGGGTTTGATTTACACTTGGGGAAAAGAATATTTAATATTACTTATATAGAAAACGTATTGAGGCCAGTCGTGGCGCAGCGACACGAGGTGTGACTGTAAAACCGACTGGTTGTGGGTTCGATCCCCACTCAAGTAGATGAAATATTTACTTAAATTTATATTTTCATTTCTTCGCTCTGGTGTTGAGGTTGAGCGTAGCGTTGAGTTCTGCCACTCAACACGCAATGCCTCCAGAATTCGGCAGAAAGTGGGGAATGGAGTATTTTAACACTAGATTCCCTCGGCCTACCCTGCTGTGTGCGGGATACAGCGTGAAGCTGAAAACTTATTAAAATTTAAACGTAACGAGATTTGAACCTGCGCCTCTTGGAAACCATCCAATCGCCCTGACTACAAACCCATACGTTCTCATCAAGCTACGTCAAATTTTTTATGTGCTCGACGATGCAAAACACAATATCTAGAAAATTCGGCGAAAAGTGGGGAACAGAGTGTCCTAATACTATACTTCGTTTGCCTGCCCTGCCGTGCGAAATACAGCGCTAAAAAGAAATTAATAATTTATCTCGCTCTGGTGAGACAATGTGCGACATCAAATTTTGTCCCTCAACAAGCAATGTCTTGAATTCGGATGGCACTTGACGGCTCTTGACGCTAAGTTTTCTCTACCTATCTGAGAACCCAGTATCAAGAAAATGCATTCTCATATTTCCTTTTTTCGTACGAATTCAGACCGTATGCGATGCGTGTTGAGTGGTGGAACTTAATACCGCGCTTTCTCTTGCATAATATTATTTTACAAATGTTGTATAAAGATGGTGTTACTGAGAATATAAATCTTATTTTTATTTCTTATATTTCCTACTGCCACTGTCTTCGTAGCAGACAATCAGTTTCATGCTATAAAAATATAATATGTATTGTCATATGATCCGGACACGAGTGCAAATTTCCAAGTAAATCGGACTACAAGAAGTGGGTAATTACAGAATAGCAAGAACAAAATCTATTTAAGAAAATATTGTTTTTTTCTTTAACTTCACCAAGATACGTCGTTACCCACGCATGTTTAATTTTCAAGGCATTGCGAGTTGAATGATGGACCTCAACACCGCGCTTTGTTTTCTTACCAGACTGACAAAATTAAAATTATTCGTTCCCCCAAATGGAAATCAAACCCACGACCGTCGCGTTTTACCGTTAGACATTAAACCACTGCGCCACGACTACTTCCACATCTTTAGATAGACAAATGTTGATAATAAAAGCTTGCTTAATACAATGTCGGTTACTTAAGTAAACTACATTTATAAGTTTGTTATCTCAATTTACAGGTTTAGGTATATAGATTAAATCTAAATCTAAACGTGAAATTAAGCCTGAAGAAGTTTAATTGAAATGTATTGCTTCTTAGGTTTAGCCGCCATTTTACAGGTAGTATAATGGGCTCTTATCTTATCCATATATAGACTTGTTTACTGTAAATAAATAAAATATAGTTAAATAAAATATATTTCCCTTTCCTCAACCTGATAAGGCAAAGTGCAGCATTGAGTTTCGCCACTTAGCACGCAATATCTCGAATTTGGGGTAGAAAGTAGACAACGAATTGTCTTAATGCTAGATTCTCCCTGCCTACCGTGCTATACGAAATAAAGAGTGAAGCAAATATTTCTAAAACTAGACGAAAGATGTAATTCGTTTGCTTGTAGCTTCAAATACGCAGACACAAGGAGGGGTGAGACTCTCCGTTCCACATAAAAATACATACACATGTCCACTGCTCCATTTAGTTATATAAAACTGTAATATTCTATATATAAAAACGAAAACATTAAAATATCTTTGTTTCATATGGAATTTATTGTCTGCCATATCTTTATAATAACCGGCCCTAATCAACTGGAAAAACCCTAGTGTATCCTTATATTACAGAAACCACAAAAAAAAACAGTTGCGACACGTTGTATTTAAAACTTTCGTTCTATTTACAATACTAGTTCTGACTCGTGGCGTTTTAAATCAGTCGTATTTTGACATAATTATGAGTTGCGATACGTTTTCTTTTGTGTTTGCTTCGTAATAGATGTTGGTGTAGTTTATCGCCGAAAATCCCATAAATATGATTAATAGTGCAAGTTGTTATTTTTGTATAGAATAAACAGCTTTATTAGAAGACGTCCGAAATAATGTGTTTGTTTTTAGCTTAAATTAATTTATACCTAGATCAGTTGAGTGTCAGCTTTAGAAACAGAAGCGTCTTAGTGGAAAATAGTGTGTTAACATTAGGTTCCCTGATTGTATCTGCCTACCCTGTAATGTGCCAAATAATGCGGAAGCGAGAAAGAGATAAAACTTAAGAAATATTTATATAGAAAATAAGGGGCTTCGCTCCTGATCGCAATGTTAGCTTCGCTGAGTATATATTGAAAAAAATATTTGAATAAGACAAAGCTGTTTATTTTTTATATTATAATATAAAGACAGTATTTGTTCATCATATTGTTACCTATATTGCGCGGCGTTGAGTTCCGCCACTCAACACGCAATGCCCCCAGAATTCGGCAGAAAGTGGGGAACGGAGTGTCTTAACACTAGGTTCCCTCTGCCTATCTGCCTGTGTGCGGGATACAGCATGAAGCTGATTTATTTATTTTTACCTACTGTAAAATGTAAGCATACTTGAAATAAAAGTTCCATCAAATAACTTAAAATATTGGGTAGTACCCATTACAAGACATTTTAAGTTATTGCTCAGATGATATAGTGTTTTATAACTGAATTAATAATTTTAACAATTATTTCAAATTATTGAAAAATGTTTAGAAGTAATAAGAAAAATATAAACATAATGAAAAATGTATATATAAAATCAAATTAGATTTACGCTTTTCATTGCGAATATATATATATATATATATATATATATATANAAATGCCCCACTGACAAATGAAGTGTCCATATACTAATTACCTTTATAAAAATGGAAAATGACTAAAGTGAAAAGCAAACACGGGTATTCACGCGTAGCCTTCGAGCTTTTAGTTAACATTAAAATTTGTTTAACCGATCCGGCGAAAAAGCGTCATACATTATACACATACGGAATTACGTCATTAATCATAATATTAATATAGATTTTATTTCATATACACATAGCAGGTAGGCAGGAGACCTAGAGTTAAAACACTGTCCTACTAAGTAAGTCACAATAGCTGTCTATTTCTAAGTGGTTTGCATAAAGAACTAGTGATCTGTATGTATGATCTAAATTGAGGTATTATCACTGAATTGTCATTAT
This sequence comes from Heliconius hermathena, assembly GCA_013403705.1. Taxonomy (NCBI): domain Eukaryota; kingdom Metazoa; phylum Arthropoda; class Insecta; order Lepidoptera; family Nymphalidae; genus Heliconius; species Heliconius hermathena. The sequence continues at coordinate 107,433 of JAAIXJ010001882.1, forward strand.
TTTGTATAATACATAAAACAATTGATTTTTTTTTGCATAAATTAACATTTATTTGCTGTTAATTCAAATATTTTTCACTTAAATTATACAATAATCACGTTTAATAATATGCTATTCAATAACAAGACTATAAATGGATAGATGGGTCACAAGCCAAACTTTCAGGCCGTGCCTCTCTATCGTTTGTTCCGTGCTCTCTCTCACACGCTCTGCTCAGGCGGAACGTGACAATGACTCATGCATTTTCGTGCGTGCATCCGGCGTTCCTAGAGTTCCGAGTTTATAAGACGTTATCACGTCAGTATGTAGAAAAGCTAAAGTTGGATCCCTTTGAAAATCTTAGAATACTTTTGAAAGATATTTACTGAATCCTTTGAGTAAGAACCAAAAGGATTGTTGAATGCCTTGAAATATGATTGTTTTTTAATATTATATTACAAAATATTAATATTTTTCTTGTTCCCAAAATTTTCTAAATTTAGTCTATCCATGTAAAGAATATNTATATATATATATATATATATATAAATCATTACTAGACGATGATTGTGTCTTTTATCTATCTTCACGCTGTATCCCGCAAACAACAGGTTAAGCAGAGGGAATCTAGTGGTAAAATAATATGTTCTAAAATTTTTTTGATAGACGCTGTGTATCACGTGACGGATATATTTTTCAAAAATGATGATGAATGATGTTCGCTTTACCTGTTCTGCTACAGGCGCAAAATCCCATCTTCCGCCTATAGCAGGAAATAACCTTAAAAAATATATAATTATTAAATGTTAGCCATTATTTTTCTCATATCCAATATGTTATGTTCCACCTTTTTGTTATTTCTTCCCACGCAAATTTTGAGATAATGGACGTTTCGTATAATATATTAATATCCACGTACAAACATATAACTGCGTAATAAATCTCGTGGAACATGGCTCATTAGCCCATAGATTAAAATTGTGATATGAAAAAAGTATATTTTTTTTATGAACTGATTAGTGAACATATGTTGTACTTGAGGCCAGTCGTGGAGCAGGGTCCTAAAGAGTGACTGTACACTACTGATTATGAGTTCGATCTCCACACAAGGAAATGAAATATTTACTTATATTTATGTTTCTATTTCTTCGTTTTTGTGTCGAGGCACTCAACACGCAATACCTCCAGAAGTCGGCGGAAAGTGGGCAACGGAGTGTCTTAACACACCTAGTGTTAAGACATATTAGTTACCAAATTACGTTTAAATGGAGAAAAATCTCATAGTTTTTTCGTTCGACTAAATTATTAAACTTTTGCTTTTTACAAATTAATTGTACAACGACAAGTTTTGCAAGTAAACGAAATTTTAGTTAAACGGAAAGAAAGTTTCATTGTTTTTACTGCGCATTTGCTTGTACTTTAATATTAATTTTCTTTATATTACTTTCCACCGATATGCTTTCAAACTTCGCAAAGGATGTTATAGTATTTTTAACTATTAGACAGAATTATATAAGAGAAATGTTTATATATATTTAGGTATAATAATATAAACATTAAAGCCAGTCATGGCGCAGGGGCACAAGTGTGCGACTGTCAACGCAACAAGTTATGGGTTCGATTCCCACTCGAGGAAATTAAATATTTTCATTTCCCCGCTCTGGTTATGTTGCGAAGGTCGAGTTCCGCCACTTGTAACTATATTTTGTTCACAAATTTTTCGGAAACAAGAAGTTACATCGATTAATTTGATATATACTGCAAGTTACTGAGCAATCCAACTTTCCTTGAAAACGGTTCATTAGTTTTATAGGTATATAAACGTTTCTGGAAGGAACATGTACGTACATGTACATATGTGCAAATATTTATATTTTTTAAATTACTATTTACTTTTCATAAGATACTTATCGGAACTAAATAAATGAGAATTGTAAAAAAATCTTAAGAATATCAACCAAAAAAGTATGTTTTGATTCGCGTCACGCTATATCCTGGGAAAAGGAACCAACGCTTGGTTCCTTTTTCCATTAGACACTCCGCCCCCCACGTATTTCCCAATTTCGTAAACATTGTATGTTGAGTGACAGCAGCCCACGTCACGCTTTGTCGTATCACTAGAACAAGAAAACCGAATACACAATCGACGCCTTAAAGACAAATACTATGTCGTTACGCCTCGACGGCCTCAAACAAAAGATATTTATTATCCCGGAAATATTTATAAATATAATAACATAAAACAGATTAATGTTTTTCCAAATAAATAAACAAAAAATACGTACGACTTTATTTGAAAGAACATTATTGAAACTTCATTTCTCACTCCAGTCACGTGTAAGGAATGCTGAAAGAGTAAAAATCGTGGGCTTCATCCAAATAAACAAAATACAGATTTATCTCAATATTGAAATGTATTTGTTATGTAAACACATGGAAATTACGAATAATATATGATGGTATTCATTTATAGTGTACAGGTGAAATATTCTTATTTTTAGGGCATTTTTTGTTTTTTGCCAGATTAGCTTTAAGTTAGAGACTTTGCAGGTTGAATTGCGGAACTCAACGCCACGTTTTGTCTTACGACAGTGTGGAAATAAAAATAGACAATTTTTGCTAGGTACTTCAACCAACTATACCAGGCAACCAGGTGCCGGCCTTTAAGATGGAGTAGGTTCTCTGGTGTTACACCGGGTCGGGGCGAGGCCGATCACTTACCATACCTACTCCTACGCGAATTTGCATTGTCTTTTCCATAAAAAATTTTTTTTTTTTTACTTTTTCTTGAAATATCTAAAAATATCTGTAACCATATTTAGGAAAAGCACTTGAATCAATTTGAGTTTTCCAAATTCACCTTGATTTTACTGTTCGTTTTATTAAAATCCAAAGTTTTACTTCCAGTCTACTTTTAATAATTACTTTCGTCCTATTAGATCACTTACTAACACACTGGCACACAGGTTACTGAGAATCCAGTCAATCACAATACAAGCTTTTGGTCGGGTTCCCAATCCCGATACAAATATTTTAAAAAGCCAATTAAATTTTAGTTCCAATATATACTAACTCGATGGAAAAATTATATTCCTAACGCATACGTTAGAAATATAAATAGTATTAGTAGTACAACACATTATATTAAAGCTATATTAAGGTCACACTATCACTGTAGCGCAATAGCACAGCATACGAATATAACTATAGAACGCGACGGTTGCAGGTTCGATTCCCACTCGGGGGAATAAGTTATTTAATATTTATATTTCTTCGCTCTGGTAACGAGAGAAAACGTAGCAGACAAATTTTAAATGACATTATATTGCACTTACAAAGTAATCTTCCTACAGCAACAATTGATACATAGATCAGAAGATAAAGCTCTTTAAAGCGGGACAAGATTAATGAAATGAAAAGAGTAAAAACACCTTTGTAAACAACACGGTAAAAATATACGAGCTTTTGTAGGTACAGTACGGTCGACGAGTCGTGGCCGCACTGAATTTAGCTGAAGAGGACTGTGCATATTTGAATTTCAGGATTTTTCTTACCTTTGATTGTTTTCTTCTCGGGTGAACAATGTGCAAAATTTTAGAAATCTAACTTCAGGACGGCCATGACTCGTCAACCGCACTCTACCTACGTACTTTGTTTTCGAACACTGCTTTATCATGCTTCACAAAGTGGTTTCTGTTAAAACAATTTCAACATGAATGCGAAATTGTTGGAATAGTTGTTAAATTTGGTAACGCTACGCTATTTTTTAGCTATATGCGGGATACAGGGTGAAGTATCCCGCATATAGCAGGATAGGGAAAGGGAAAGAACATGGAAAGCAAGTGTTAAGACACTTTCCGCCGAATTCTTGAGGAAATACATATTGAGTGGCGTAATTCAACGCCGCTTGTCTAGTTGACAGAGCGAGAAATGAAAATATTTTTTTTTTTTTTTCCCCGGATATCAACTTTAGAAAAATAATGTAAAACGCAGAATTGATTTTGTCGAATTGATAGTTTATAGCTTTGCAAGAATGGAAAGGACAAGTTGAAAAGGAAAAAAATATTTATTACAGTTTTATTTCCTTATCCCGAAATAAAATGATATTATTTCGGGATAAGCAAATAAAACTTATAAGATAATTATTGAGACCATCGTGGCCCAGGGGACAAGTGTGACTAGCACAACGGTTGTGGATTCGATCCCCACTCGAGGCAATGAATATGTCATTTCTTCGCTCCGGTACCAAACCAAAAGCCCGACATAGAGTTCCGCCACGCAACACGCAATGCCCCGGAACATTAGGCGGAAAGTGGGGAACGGGGTGTCACTACGTTCCCTCTGCTATTTAAGGTAACTTCAAATATCTGTCAAAGATACTATACTGTACTTGTCCACTCCATGCTTAAGGACTGTTCCGTAAGTTGAGATAGTTTTATTTAATTTGATAAATTAAAAGTTTGTATGGATTTTTTTTAAAATCGACACCGATTTTTATAAAATTTGAAATTCAAACTGTTAAAAATATTTTATTGAACACGTGTTTCATGGTTTTTTTTAGAATTCACCCCTAAGGGTGCAAATAAGCAGGCTGCGCGCGCGTACTATTGATATATATATTATAAGTAAACAATTCATATCTATCTCTCTCTCTCTCTATATATATATATATATATATATATATATATATATATATATATATATATATAATATATAATAAAACAGTAAAAATATTTTGTCTGTACATTTAATAATTTAGGCTGAAATGGATATAGGGACACTTAAAAATAATAGAAAGCAAAATTATTTTTTTTTAATTTCTTGTCTGTCTGTCTATTTGTATGATCACATTTTTCTCTTAAAGTACTGAACTGATTTACTTAAAAGTTTCACCAATTGCTTTGTTTTAACTCAACTTAACATTTAAAATTTGTTTCATCAAAATCGGTTCCTTAAAAAAAAAGTTATTGGCATTTATATATTTGAATGAACTCAAGGCATTATATACCAATCGTGAATGTTATATAGCAATCGCGCTGGTAAGATTCTTGGCTAAAGAATGACATTCGAAACGTCTTGGTTATATGACTATTGATAAAAATATATATTTTTAAAGCACAATTGTTCATAGGCATTAGGCATTAGGCATTTTTATATAAATCTATATAAAAATGCCTAAAACCAGCCTTTCTACGTGTACTCTGTAATAACTACATATTTACCAATTGTACATTTAGCCAATAATATATGTAACTAATTTAAAAACCGTACAGGAGTTAATATGCAATCATTACAGTTATTTTACAAAGAATATTATAAATGTTTCAAATCAATAATTTAACATTTAAGGCTGTTTCTGAAAGAGTAAATTAAATTATTCACTGACATCAGCACATTTAACAGAGGTTTAAAATTATAATGAAACGTACATTACATAGGTAAAAAGAACCTAATGTTACAAAAATATATACGTATAAGAAATAATTAGCTTTATGTATATTTTTATAAATATCAAATATCAACATTGGTCATATTTTTTTAATTCAAAACAATCAAAAGTCCTCATAGAAATTACGATAATGTATAATAGTAAAAAAATTATATAAGAAAATTGAAAATGGTAGAGTATTATTGGGGAACGGGTGCTTCAACACCTGGTTCCCAGGATCCCTCTGCCTACCTTGCTACGTGCAGGACGCAACGTTAAAAAGAGAAAGTGACTTACCTGACGTACATAGAAACAACTTTCATTCCGCCATAGTTATAAATATTATCGATACAAATTAGGAAACATGTTAATAAGATAACCTTGTCGGTCACTCTACAGGTAATGATAAGCTTATGAAATTAATATTGGTAAAATAAATATTAAAAATTAATATAATAAATTAGAAGCCAGTCGTGGCGCAGCGGCACGAGGTGTGACTGTAAAACCGACTGGTTGTGGGTTCGATCCCCACTCGAGGAGATGAAANCCCGCACACAGCAGGGTAGGCAGAGGGAACCTAGTGTTAAGACACTCCGTTCCCCACTTTCTGCCGAATTCTGGAGGCATTGTGTGTTGAGTGGCAGAATTCAACGCCGCGCTTTGCCTTGACACCAGAGCGAAGAAATGGAAATATAAATTTAAGTAAATATTTCATCTCCTCGAGTGGGAATCGAGCCCACAACCAGTCGGTTTTACAACCTACCCGTAATATAAAAAAGTAAAAACTGAACAAGCGCGAGTTCAGATCGCACACCGAGGGTTCAGTTAAAAAATTGGAGGTTTCGAGCATTCTTTGAAATTAAAACTTAGCTTAGCTTAGGCTAAGCTTTCATATCAGATGAACCTCACTTGAGCTAGCGGCTTTAATATCGTTCAAATTTTATACGTTTTCTATAAAAGCCTTTTAAGGCTATTATTTTTTAGGATTTAATCATAAATGTATTAGTTTAGTATAGTTGCATTATATAGTTGTGTTGTATTATGTAGTTGCATTATATAGTTATATGCATTATATAGTTTTCAGATTTTTTCCTGAACTAGTACCCGTAGATGCTCGACGCCAAATTATATAATTCTATTATAGGTCAACCGGAAGTACCCTATGAATTTTGATTCCCTTTATAGTGAAAATGCCCGAAATATGCATTATTTGCGATATAAAAAGATTTTTTTTTCAGGATATTAAGAGACCGTAGATCTGAGTATATAGCTTGAATTTCAATTCGATATTTCTAAGCGTTCCTGATATAAATTCTTTTGACAGATATACAGACAGACAGACAGAGAGACAAGCAAATAGACGGAAGAATAACAAAGTGATCTTATAAGGGTTCCTTTTTTCTTTAAAAGGTACAGTACCCTAAAAACTGGTCATGAGCGATTTGGACTCGCGCACAATCGATTCCGTGTCATTATCTGTAAAACCAGGAAAAAATCACGTTTGTTGGATGCAATATCCATTTTAATCTGTTTTTAGTATCTGTTGTTATAACAACAAATACATCATCTGTGAAAATTTCACTCTCTATCTACCACAGTTCATAAGATACAGCCTGGTGACAGACAAATAGACAGACAACGAAATGTTAGTGGCAAGGTCCCGTTTGACCCTTTGGGTACAAAACCCTAAAACGTCCTTATTTAAAATGAAACCTACAATCTTATACCGCACTCTTGTGATATCATTTGTCATATAATATACATAAAATATGGATTTATCCACTTTCAACAAGCAATTTTAATAACAATGTGTATTAAGAAGTCTGTCCGTTTATTTGAGTAGTCCGTTTGTTTGAGCAGCTCGGGTTTGCAATATCTTGTAATACAAGATATTGCAACTTTATACAAGGACCCAAACTTAAAGAATGTTTATCAATATTTAGTGATTCCAGTCGTAGCACATGATTATAGGTTCAAGTACCATTTGGAGGAAAGAAATATTCAACATTTTCATTACTTTGCTCTGGTGAATTCGGTAGAATATGGAGACTTAACACTAGGTTCCCAGGTTCCCTCTGCTTACTCTTCTATGTGCGGGGAACAGCGTGAAGCTAAAAAAAAACAAAATAATTTTAATTTTTTTGTAAAAAAAATTGAAAAAAAAAATTACTTAAGTAAAAGTGTTATCGGAATCCATTCAACCGTTTCTAAAATTAGATGTATCAAATATAAACAGATAGCGTTACAGATAGATTGACAATTTAAATCCAAACATTTGTTGTTTTGTCTACAAATAACTAAAATATATAAAACTGTCCACGTGTAAGTTAGACTCGTAGACTAACTGTTAGCTTATCTAATTATATCTATAGTTGTTCAATAGAAAAGATTCTGTACCCATCAAAGACATTTCCGCTAACTCGAGTTTCTTTTTTATAAATTTACGATTGTTAGATATTTTTTATGTATTCTATAAAATGTCACTTTACTTATTGAACTATACCAGAATTTCATAACAAAAGTTTGTCATCTACACTTTTTTTGGAAAAAAAATTGACAGGTTAATATTTTTTGGCCTGTCATGACGTAGGGGCACACGCGTTCGACTATCACCGCGAGAGGCTGTCGGTTCAATTCCCACTCTAGGAAATTAAATATTAGATTTTTGTCTCTTAGCTCTGGTGTAGACACAAAGCCTGCCGTTGAATTCCTTCTCTCAACGCCGCGCCGAAGAGTCACTGAACCCACCAGCCACCCAGCGGTGTTTACATCACAGACGTTGTGCCGATGCGCCACGGCGGACAGTAATTTTGATAGACGAAATAACATTACAAGGCTTCTATTAGGAAGTAAGGAACTCTAAAAAATACATTTTTCAACAACACATACATGATGGAAAATTATACTATTTCCCGTATCAAAGCAAAATATGATGAGATATGAATAAATTACAACTTACGGGTTCTTCCTTTGAACATTGGTTTATTTGATTTTCAACTGATAGGCACGACATTTGTGTATCTTATCTTTATTTGATAAAACATAACATACGGTACCATAAGTTATCGTCTACAACGTCATCTATGACCTTATATTTGGTTTACATTTTTAAAGTGTTGGTTAGTCCACATTAAATGTTAAAGTTCGAGTTCCACATCTCTAAATTCTTTTACTAGCTACAACTTTAAATGATTATATTGCCAATTAGGCGCAGAGGCACAAATGTGTGACTGTAAACAGAACGGGTTATAGAATCAATTCTTATTAGAGAAAATTAAATTCTTAATATTCTCAGTTCTTCCCTCTGGTAGATAAAATCGGAAAATGTGAAATAAAAGTGACTTAATCGTAACGGAGTGTCTTAACACTAGGTACCCAGTTTTCCTTTGTGTACACGGCTATGTGTCTGATACAGCGTGAAGCTAAATAAAAAATGTAAACTATTTATATTTACTATTTTTTTAAGAAGACAAAGTGCGGAGTTAAACAAAGTTATCTTATCACTAGATTCTGTCTTAGATTCTGTCTGTCTACCAGCAAGAATGCGAGTACGAGTATTGCGTAAAGATAAACAAATTTAAATCTATAGTATACGTGTATACTTACACCGAGCACTTGGTGTTACGGGTTTAAATTTTATATATATATATATATATATATATATATATATATATATATATATATATATAAGTATAGTGTTAATAAACTTATCCAATGTCCTTTCTAAGAAACCTACATACACTACTTTCAACTTCTTTTTACTTATATCGATATCAGTAGTTCTAGGTATGTTTTAGTTTTAGATTAAATTTATATTTTCTTTTTAATTTAATAAATACATTTAATTTTATTAAAATAACTATTTATATAATTTTATATTTTTTAACCCTACTATTGCAGCCCTCGGAACTTACATATAATATATGTACATTTATTACTTTCCTTTAAGTCACGCATTTCTCGTATGTAGCAGAATAAATTTGAAGGGTTTTCTTTCCTTCGACGACAACAGGATTTGAAAAAAGGAAATTGTGACCAAATGAAATTACTTATGACGATTACTATATTATCGGCGAAGCGGCCTTTGCAGATAAGGCCATCTATTCTATATTAATATGTTAAAGCCATTGAAATAAGTCGTGGGTTTGATTCTCAATCGAGGAAATGAAACATTTAATATTCGCTATCAACTTCTTCGCTCTGCTCTCTCCGACACTCAACACGCAATACCTACACAAATGAGCAGAAACCGGGGAACAGGAGTGCCTAAGCGGGAACAGAGTATCTTAACACTAGGCTCGCAATTTCCCCTCTGTCTACCCTGTTGTGTGCAGGATTTAGAAGTTAAAAAAAAAAATATCATCTAATATTTGAGCCTGTATTTACTTAGAGACAAGGTTAGTAACCTATTCTCGATGCAAAGAAATCAAACCCAACACATTCCTTTTATTTAGAAAATAAAGTCAACATCAAAAACATATTTCAAAAGAAACCAATAATATTGAATAGGATTGAATTATAAAAATAAGACATTAAATATAATATTACACGCAACTCTAAGGTTAAAGATACAGTATAACTTTACAGGGTTTCCCAATAATATTTTTTCAGCTTTACTCTATATCACATATAGCAGTTCTCTACCTTCCTCCCAAATTTGAGATACTGTGTGTTTTATTTTACCACAAAGAAGAAATAAAAATAATTTATTTCCTCGAGTGGAGTTGAATCCACTACCCTCAAACACCACGATGACCTTTGACTAATTTGATAAGAGCTTCACGCTGTGTCCTGCATATACCAGGAAAGGCGAAGGGAACCCAGTGTGAATACACTCGTACTATTTGTTTAATAACCAGAGGAGAGATAATGAAGAAATTAAAATATTCGTCGTCCAGCCGTCGTGCAGTGGCACAAGCGTACTACTGTAGACGTGACAGGTTGGGGTTCGATTCCCACTCGAGGAAATGAAATACTTACTATATTCATTTCCTTGCTCTTGTAACGATGGACGGCGCGGCGTTGAGTTCTGCCACTTATCACACAATGCCTCCTGAGTTTAGTGGAGTGGAGGACGGAAATGTCTTAATGGGAACAGAGTATCTTGACACTAGGTTCCCAAGTTCCCTCCTCCTACCCTGCTTTGTGCGGAATAAACTGTAAAGCTAAAAAAATTGAATTAGTAAACGCTTTCAGTTTATTCAACGCTTCTATTTCAACAAACTCAATTTACCAAGTGTTTTAAAATTTAATAATAAGCTTAATTGAAATAATTTTAGCTTTGCCATATATGAAACTTTGTTAACAAAGGCTAGAAAATAACTCTTATATTGCTTTAGTATGAAAATAATAATTGAATAATATATTAATTAGTAACTAAGTTTAACATGATAGGAAACGGAAATAACTTAATTGGAGCGGAATATCTTAACACTCCCTCCTAGGTTCCCTTGCCTACCCTGCTATGTGTGGAATGCAGCGTAAAGTTAAACAAATCTCGAAAATCCCGCATGGCCAAATAGAAAGTACCTACTAAAAGTTCTGTATGACACATAACATCATTTAAGGTAAGTTGTCTTCAAGTGCCTTATAGTTACATCGAAATGCTTAGTGTGGTATGACATCTAACAAAAAAATATCTTTTCAATACGGTCTTGTACTTCCTAAGATTACCGCTTTCAAACAAACGAACTCTTCAGCTTTATTATATTATAGTACATAGATTCATGAATTAAGCCGTTGTACGTAATCTATCGCCAAAATATTTACACTTTGTAACGATTTCATACTAAAAGTTTATATATTGAAACTTTATTTACATAGCCAAATAAAAAATCTATTTTCATATCATTTAGATTCTTAATAATTTTAAAGTGTTTTTATTTATTATGAAATTTACATTATCTTGGTGCAGACGTACTCGTAGATACATATATGAGGCCGGTCATGGCGCAGGGGCACAAGCATGTGGGTGCGATTGCGAATTCGATTCCCACTACGAGTCACAACGTTCTAAATTTGCGTGTTGTTGTACTATCTTATTCAGGAAATACATCCCATAAAAAAATATGAAGTGCGTATGTACCTCATTTCAGTATTAAAATTTTAGGTCATTCGTGGCGCAGGGGCATATAGTGTGAATGTAAAATCGACTGGTTGTGGGTTCGATTCCCACTCGAGGAAATGTAATATTTATTTACATGTATATTTTCATTTCTTCGCTTAGGTGTCGAGGCAAAGCGCGGCGTTGATTTGGTTGCATTGTTCCGCCACTCAACACGCAATACCTCCAGAACACGGAGGAAAGTGGGGAACGGTGCGTCTTAACACTAGGTTCTCTGTCCACCCGGGATACAGCGTGGAGATGATTTAAATACTCATTTACTGCATTGGGAATTGAACCCCCAGACTGTCACGCTACGCCAGTTAAGAATAATTAATGCACCAGCTATATAAACAATTTAAAAAGCAATATAGACAGTGAATGTACTGTAGTTATCAAATGTAGCTTGCTCAGCAAAATAACTATTAGATATAGTCTTATCGAGAAGCCAGAATCCCGTAATTATAATAATATTATCATAAGCCTTTCTTATTTTGGTAATGGGATTTTGTATTTTATTTATTACCTAACTCTCTTCAGGCAGCGAATTTGGTGCTAAGACACTTTATTATTTACTCTGCTTTTTAAGCGGAAGTATCAGCTGAATACATTTTTTACAAATCTCTTAGAGATTTGTAAAAAATGGTGCCGTGTGATCCCGGCCTAGAATAGGATCATTCTGGTTCTGATGGTGTCGTAAGAGGCGACTAAAGTACGTGTGGTAGAGTCACATCGCTAGCAATGGCATCACGCATGAGCAGACTCGACCGGATCATTACCACCCCTGGCTTTTAAAACCGGCGTGAAGTAGTGGCTTTATGCCATTGCGTTAGCATCAGGTAATGCCGGGCTCCGGCGCCCAACCCACCTTAAAGGCAGGCACCGCACCTGTAGCTCCTCTGGTGTTGCACGGGATCGTGGGCGGTGGCAATCACTTACCATCAGGTGACCCGAACGCTCGTTTGCCTTGTCCTTTTCCAAAAAAAAAAAAATCTCTTAGAGAGGACTGTCGTCGCTCACGGGCACAAGCGTGCGACTGTAAACGCGACAAATTGAGGACTCGATTTCAACTCGAGGAGCAACGATGGTAAGCGTAGGAACTAAAGTATCTTAATAGGAATGGGGTGTCATAACACTAGGTTCCCAGGTTCCCTCTGCCTATCCTTCAATGTGCGAGCTACAGCATAAAGCTATAAAAATAGTCCACTTATTAAGGAAGGCTACAAGTTATATTACATTACGCTACGGTCAATAGAAGCGAAGTAGCAATGGAAAATGTACTATAAAGGGGAGAATTTGTAAGCTTCTACATACAAGATGCACAATTTTTACTTATTTACATTTGACGAAGTGGACGAAGAAGTAGGTTTTATATGTTTTCTAAAAAGTACTTTTCTTTCCTAAATGTACACTTTAAAAATGTAAAAAATAAATTTAGTTTTTACTTTCTTTTTTTCAGCTTCAGGCTGTATTCGGCATAAATTAGGGTAGACAGAGAGAACCTAGTGTTAAGACACTCCGTTTCCCACTTTCCACCAAAATCTTGACGTATTGAGTGTTGAGTACCAACTCAACGCCGTATTCGGTTGCTATACATTACACTAATATACATCCTCGTACATATACAACGTGCACAGATTAAGAAAAAAATTAAATTAAAAGAAAATGCCAAATAAAAAAACACGATATTTTTTTTGGCATTTTCTTTTCCTTTTCTTAGTCCTTTATTAATATTGTTTTATATTAAAATATAAAACATAAAAAAACGTGTAACATGATTTTTTTAATCATTAAAAAGAAAGCCTAAGCTAGGAAAATTAGTAGCATCATAAATTATTTTGGCTTACGCTCGAGGATTGATATGGATTAATTTGATAAAGGTTTTTCCAAGTAACTTTTTTTTTATATTTGTGACAATTTTCATGTTATTATAAGGCGGTATATTTATATGTATATTTATTGGTAGTCGCCCACATCTTAATATGCGTGGACTTTAGGATGTAAAATCTCGTTTCCGGTTTTTCCGTTTCAGTAAGAAGGTTCCTAAGGGAGTACTTCCATACACTCTCTAAGTACCTATACGATAAATTTAAATTTTCTAAGTCGATTGGTTTCGTTTGTTCGTTGACAGTTAGTCACTTAGTTACGCAAGAGTTTTTTATATTAAGAATATATCTCGATAAAAGTTAAATGATAAACTTAATTCAGAAATCAATTATTATTATTTTTTACTCTACGCACTGTTGAATGTTTGAGACATTAAGTGTAAATTTTAAATTATTAATACAGAAATAAAATAAAAATAAATCAGCTTCACGCTGCATCCCGCCCACTGCAGGGTAGGCAGAGGGAACCTAGTGTTAAGACACTCCGTTCCCCACTTTCTGCTGAACCTCGACACCAGAGCGAAGAAATGGAAATATAAATGTAAGTAAATATTTCATCTCCTCGAGTGGGGATCGAACCCACAACCAGTCGGTTTTACAGTCCCCCTGCCCCTGCGCCACGACTGGAATACAGAAATAATATTTATAAATTAAAATGTTATATATAAAATCGTTGTATAAAAAAATATATGTTCATAAATAGAAAGCAAACATTTGTAGTATAGTGGAACAACAATACAATTTAAATTTGTGGGATAAACGTGAGATCTGTTCGAGAACGAGGAAGAGACATATGTTCCGCAACCTTTAAACATCTTCATACAAAAGATGTAAAAAATATATAGGGTATCATCTGTTAGTGTTGCTTTGATTATATATTTGTAAAAGGAACCTTATGCACTTTAAAAGTTTACTTAATATTTTAAATCAAAGGTTACGCACTACTTATTATATTTGTAAGAATCTGTAATCCGCCGTGGCCCAGTGGCGCAAAGGTGACTGTAACGCGACAGTTGTGGATTTGATCCCCAAATCAAGGGATTAAATTACCTATTATTTATTAATATTTTCATACCATCACTCTGGCACCAAAGCAAAAGCCCGGTGTTGAGTTCCACCACTCAACACGCAATGCCTCGAAACATTCGGCGGAAAGTAGGGAACGAAGTGTCTTAACACTAAGTTCCCTCTGCCTACCCCGATTTATACCGAATACAGCGTGAAACAGATATTTAAAAAATATTTAATGCCTGGGATAGTGTCTGGGATCTGTGTAGTAACTCAACGCCGCGCTTTTGCCTCGACACCAGAGTGAAGAAATAAAAAAAAATGTAAATAAATATTTCACTTCCTCGAGTGGGGATCGAACCCATAACCAGTCGCGTTTGCATTCACACTTTTGATACTGGCCTCATGGCTATATTTTAAAATGCTAATTAGTACTGTTCTCTAATTTCGGAGCTTTTCTCGCTACTTAATCATATTTGAAACAATCCTACTAATGCCGCCTTTAAAATACGTTATGGAAATAAGCAGATAGTAGTTCTGGACAGGTAAAAATCTTATATTAATATTTTTAACATTTTTTAAAGTGTCATTCCACACTTAGGAAAGAAAAATACTTATTAGAAAACGTATAAAAAACGGTTTTCAAAGAGGCGGGGGTTCAAATCCCGCTACGTTCAAATTTTTATACGTTTTCTTAAAAAAAATTATACGTTTTCTTCATAAGTATCTTATATTAAGCCTAACAAAACTTATTTTTCTCAATTTAATTATAGATCAATTTCAATCCCAACCAAAACAAAAATTGATAATTTAAATAAATGTGATGATAGCATATTCTATCAACTATCGAGCAGAAGATTTTACTTGACAAAATAAAACAGCTTCACGCTTTCTCCGCAAAACATGGTATGCAGAAACAACCTAAGACACTCGGTTGCCCAGACACTCGGTTGCCCAGACACTCGGTTGCCCACTTTCAATAATTTTTTTTATATATATTTATTAGTAACGTAGTGTTTGGCGCTCCGTTTTCTCTGACTACCCCGCTGGGGATACAGCGTGAAGCTAAGGTAAGGTAAGGCCTTGTTGATAAAAGTCGACGTTTGATAAAAACATTTACAATATAAATAATTAATTTAAATATAGATCTTATTCCCTCTGCTTATCCCATTTAATTCTTTGCTCATTTACAAAAAACTATATTTAGTTTTTTATTGCTATTTTACTTTAAAAATCTTTAATAATAATAATAAAAATTTAAAAAATACAAAAGAACTACTATATACTATAAATGACAATAATAATTATTTATCTACCAATAAGAAAATACTTACCAGAATCCAATTTAAAAGAAAAAATTTCAATAACTGTTAAAAAATCGAAAAAAAATCTAACTAAACGAACTTATGAAAAAACACAAATTTTACACTTAAATAGCTTCCCGCCAAAAGTGACATTTATTATTTTTAAATAACTTTTTAATTCAAGGCAAAAGTCCGCATATATTCTGCCTACAGTAACGTCAAGCACGAGCGCACCGCGCGTGGTTCCAACACCTACTACCGGTTGGCTAAATAACATCTAACAGTACTATAAGGTACAGATAAAATTAAATATCACAAGAGTTAATTAGGACCTGTATGATTATTTGATTAATGTATACTTTATTTCCTTTTTTATTAGATATGCGAGAGAAGTGAGAAATATTTGTAGGCGCGGTGGTCGTGGATTCAGTTCTTGATTTGGAGAGAATGAAAAACCAAACGAATACTTAAATATTTTATACAAAAAATATAAATAGCAGTTTAATAGCAAATTAAAATATATTTTTTGAATAATAGAGATCATCGTGGTGCAAGGGAATAGTTTCCGAGTAAATAGATGACTGTTGTGAGTTCGATTAGCGCTGGGAGATGAATTACTTTCATATTCCACGCTCTGTGGACAAGACAAAACGCGGTTTTGAGTTACGTTAGGCGCCACTAAACAGGCTTTGATTTCTTCACTTATTCGGAAATTGGGCGGAAAGTCGGGAAAGGAGTGTAGGGAACTATTATTTATATTTATAGTTTATTTAATATGTATAATTTATATATTTCAATATTGTAATTTATTTATTTATCATTTATATACGTACATACATTCAATAGAATTATATATAATATTGTATAACAAGTATTCATATTTAGTTTATTTATATGAAAGCGCTCGTCGCCGTCGACCGAAGTGGTAAGGAGTTGTCGTCCACAGTCGATGCTTGCCACTCGATGCGTTTTCCTCGATTCCGTAAGAAGATATATATATATNATATATATATATATATATTTGTGGTTCACTTTCTCGTGTTTAATTGTGATTTTTCATTTTAAGTGGTGTTGATTAAACTCAGTGCTAACCGTAAGTGAACTTTTATTCCACACATTCCATCAATACTACAGGAGTGTCTTTAAACTAGGTTCACTCTACCTTTTTTTTTATATGTATGTATATATTTTTGGTTGTTTGTTGCAGTTCATTAAGCTTGATTTTTATTTTTATGCATGTGTGACAGAAGAGATCGACCATATATTTTCTCTATTATCTTTCCTTACATTTTATATCCAGGAAATAAAAAAATATGTATTTACCATTATAAAATTTATATTTTCTTTTAAAAATTTACTTTATAATGAAAAAAGGGAAACATTTTTTTTCAGCTGAGCCTCGATACAACTTTGCTTATTAATGATTTTAATGTAAATATTGGCATGTTTCGTTCAGTAGACATATTTTTCCGGAGTTTGTACAAAGATCCCACTTATAAGACTTATATAACGCTTGTACCTCCTATTCATATACCTACTTTATTCGTCGATTAATAATTCCCCAAATCGAATTTGAACTTCAACAATATGGAGCCGGTGCGAGGAAAATGAAAATATTAAATATTTCAATTCTTTGGGTGGGAATCGTACCCACAACCTGCCGCGTTTACAGGCACAACGCTTGTGCCGTTGCGCCACACCTCAAATAAGTCTATATTTACACATAATATGTATAAAACACATAGATATAACAATATCAATATATAGATTCCATTTTTCGATACATTGAGAAACTACGGCCGTGTAAATAAAGTGGTGTCAACCTCTGTCCATTTTTGTTATTCCGTAAAGAAAAAATATTAAACTTATTAAAAACATTTCTATAGCTAAGCTTTTGCCTCATTGTCGATGTGTCCATTCAATCTCCCGTGTGACATAGGATATAGGGTTATATTTTTATTTATATTAGACTTGTCGTCCACTGCAACTTTCTTTGTGTACACTTTAAGAAAAGATCTCAGATCAGATTTAAGAGAAGGAAAGAGAAGAAGTATCTTCTCTTACCAGTAGTGCTCTCCTACACTCACTAACCTACCTACAACTTTCTAAGTCTAGTAGGTTCATATGTGCGTTGTCTATTAGGCGTTTAGCAACGAAATTGCTTTTTGATATATACATATATAATCTAGTTTAGGATCATAGTACCACAGTGGGATACAATGTGAAGTATAGTAGTCACACGATAGTAGTCACGACGATAGTGACTTCAATTCGAACTCTGAAGAACGGTTATATTTAGATTACTTTGATTTCCTCACTAATATTGTGTAATCTACGTTGTATCCTGCACATAGCAGGGTAGGCAGAGGGAACCTAATGTTAAGACACTCCGTTTCCCACTTTCCGCCAAATTCAGTTTAATGGCAGACCTCAATGCCGTGCTTTTGCTCGACCAGCACGAAGAAATGAAAAATTTAATAAATAATATTACTTTCCCCCCGAGTGGGAACCGAACTCACAAACGGAGGAGTATGAAATTTGGCACACTTACAGTACGCGTATATATGTAGAAGTGCAGAACCCTAATGTTTTTCAATAATAATGCTTATAAAGTACTCTAAATCAATGAATAAAACATTACACACACTACCATACATTTGACAATATTTACACTTTTACGTTTATAAAGTGACGTACACGTTGCTATGGCAACGCCAACGCGTATTATAATACGCTTCAAATGGTCCTCTAGTAAAGGTAAAGATTAAAAGCTACACACCTCTTTGCTAGTGGGCTTTAGCAAAAAAACAGTGATATATTATATTCTTTTATATTTTCTTTTATCTTTTAAGGTGCGCTTCCGTATATTGACCGAACCTTTAACGGTCTTTTGAGTAATGCTGAAATGGACGTATAAAATTTCATAAAAGTATTATAAAAAAATATCAGAATAATGTTGTATACAGCACATACCAGGACAGGCAAATGGAACCTGGGAACCTTCCACTCCGTTCTCCACTCGCCGCCTAATTTTCGAGACAGTTTGCATTGAGTTGCAGAATTCAACTCCGCGTTTTGTCTTTGTAGAAAAGCGAGGAAATGAAAATTGGTATTTCCCCGAGTGGGAACTAAACCCATAATCATTATGTTAACAGTTCTTACGCCAAAATATATACAATATTTTGTATGCCTACACAATATATTAAATGTAATAATTAATATATTACACTATATCTCGCAACACTACACTATAATTCTACACGCAATGGTTGTTGGTTTTCAAAGGGCTAAAATGACACCCTTATAGTCTAATTGTATAAATTCAAATACAGGGGAGTTGATGACATCGTGGCGCAGTGGGATAGCGTCTCACTGTAAAAAACGATGTTTGTTGGTTCGATTCTCACCCGGGTAAGTGAATTATTTACATTTCCTCACTTTGCCATGACAAAGCTTAGTACAGAGACTACTCAAGTTCGGGTAGAGTGGAGAAACCGCATAGAACTGGGTAGACAGAGAAAACCTAGTGTTAACAAATTCCATTCTCTCCCACATAGCACAACTTTTGAGATATTATTTGTTATCTGGTAAAAGCCAACGCCGCGCTTTGTCCTGTTACCACAGCCGAAAAATGAAAAACTCTTATCAACGAGTGGTAATCGAACCCACAACCATCTCATTTGTAAACACATTGCCGGGCTATGTCACGCCGATCTTGTAAAAAAATCTCTATAATATTAGCTTTTCCTACAACATTTTCAGACTATAAACAATATTTAAATTTTAATCCATTATTTTATTTCCGCTTATTTTCCCACAAAAGCTGGTGTTTTTGTAAGGAATTAGGATCTTTAGGGTTTCAAGGTTTTTCCTGCTTTTATAACGGCTTACCTTTATGTATCCACTTCCTTCCTTATTGTAAAGCTAAAATATTAAATAATAGAATAAAAATAATTATTATTTAAAAAAGATAATGATAGGGTATTACCAGAGGTCGTGTGCATTCGATGTGCAACAGGCAATACCGAAATTTTGGTGGTAAATGGGGAACGGAGTGTCTTAATAAAAAATTCCCTCTGCCTATCCTCCAATGTGTGGAATACAGTGTGAAATTAAAAAAAAATACAATGTTATACAAAACTTTACATTGATTCAATATGATGATTGAATTCGTGATTTGCATGAAATGATAAATTACACTTTAATACAAATTGCAAACAAACAAACATTCGACAGTAGAGTAGATTGTTATTAGATAGCCTTCCATGCCAGCATTGATATCAGAAAATAAATATAAATACATAAAAGTACTGAAGTCACAAGCTTATATTATTTTTCACGCTGTATCCTGCATATAGCAGGATAAGCAGGGAAAATCTTTTGTTAGTCAGTTACCATGTTTTCAATAACCTTCCGAAACATTGCCTGTTGAGTGACGAAACTGAACGCCGCGCTTTGTCTTATTACTGGAGAAAGGAAAATAAAATAACTTATTCTCCCGAGTAGTACTTGAGAACGAAAGGGTTTAGTAACCTACTTACAATGTAAGTTACAAATTTATTGTTTTATAGTTTACAGTATTTCAACAATCTTATCATTTTTTTAAATACTGAATAAACTTTTCCTTTACCATTGGAACTTGGAAGAGATTACTATAAAATACATCATTGAGACGTCTTTTATATATATTTTACATACTATGTATTATATATATATATATATATATATATATATATATATATATATATATATATATATATATATATATATATATATATATATATATATATATATATATATATATATATATATATATATATATATATATATATATATATATATATATATATATATATATATATATATATATATATATATATATATATATATATATATATATATATATATATATATATATATATATATATATATATATATATATATATATATATATATATATATATATATATATATATATATATATATATATATATATATATATATATATATATATANTATGTATGTATGTATAATAAAAGTTATTGCTTTTTCCCACATAAAAAGACATTCAGAGTGAACTTACTCTTAGGACACTCCGTTACGCACGTTTCATACATTACGTGTCGTGTGGCGTAACTGAACACTGCGTTATGTCTGTCACCAGTAGGGGAATGTGAAAATCATTGCAACATATTACTCATTCAGTACATTTTCTTCATTTCCAACGATAAAAGTGATAAGCAACGATTTTACCAAGATATTAAGGAGTTGGAAAAAGATACCTAGAAAGATGGAGAGGCTCAATGATGGCAAAAATCGATACATAAATGCTCGTATCTTTAAATTACACACACAGATACATATAGATAGACAAATACTTTACAATACAAATAAATATACAAATAAAAATACAAAAAAAGAACTATTTATTTTACAGATAAACTATTTATAATATTCGTATACGATTTCTAGTGTATACAAAATAAGTGCATACGATCGCAAATTGCAGTTGGTAAGTAAGTAGTAATAAGTACCAGTAGTTTACTTCTCATTAAACTTCAATCCTGAAATTAATACAGAACCCTCGTTGGGCGGCCGACTCGAGCTTGACCGATTTTTATTTGTCAAAAAATGCCAAACTTACCTATTAATTAACTAGCTTTTGCGGCTTCGCCAAAGCTCCAAAGGACCACGAGGTCAAATTGAAACAACAAAGGGTTGTGTTTATAACACTTGAACACTCTAAGCGCCTGAGGTAAATCCGTTACCTATGGTACAGTACCAGGCAACGTCGAATCGATAAACGCGATGTACTACATACCCTTCCTCAATAAATGGATTATCAAAATTTTCACTTTTATAGTTTAAAACATAGAGATGTATCAGTGCGAAATCAATAATATCACGTATGTAGAAACACTTTAAAAATATTTCTTAAGTTCTTAAATGATATTTGTTTTCTGATCCTTAAAGCGGAAGCAGGATCTTATCCTTAAAGCGAACGGACACAGCGTCTGACCGTAAAAACGAGGTGCGGGCTCGTGCCCACTCGAGGGTTCTTTTAGATTCACGCTGTATCCTGTTCATAGCAGGGTAGACAGAGGAAACCTGGGAAAAACACTCCACTCCCCCACTTTCCGCCAATATCTCAAAAAGGCGAAAACTCAACGTCACGGTTTGCCTCGGTACCAGGCCGAGGAAAATGAAAATATTTTCATATTTCATTCCCCCGAACGAGAATCAAACCCACAGCTTTCGCGTTTACAGTCTCTACGCCACGACAACATCTAATGACAGATAGCTAAATTTAAATTATTTTCACTTCTCTCTAGAAGACAAAGCACCTTGAGTTCCGCCACTCAACATGTAACATCTCAAGAGTAGGAAGGTAATCGGGAAACAGAGTGTCATAATATTACGTTTCCAAGGCTCATACTTCCTTACAGCTAAAAAAAACGTGAAGCTGCTTATCATTAAAGCAAGCAAATCCAGTTAGGGTTGGAAAACAAAACTAGCTACTTTTATCATAAAAAATTGTATGTGTAAATTATTATTTGCAAAGTGTCTAAAGTCGAACTAAAGCAATCTATAATATCATTGTTATCAATATTATATCAGTTTAGAATGCCCTTTGACCTTTTTATAATGAAGGGTTATAGATTTTCCACTGATAGCTCATTGTGTACTAGCGACCCACCGCACCGGTGGCTTTAAACACCTGAATTATGCAAATTTAGTTCGCTATTTTAGAAATAATATTTTTTTAACTTCACGCTATATGCCCCACGCAGCAGGTAGAAGGAGTCTAGTGGTAAGACACTCTGTTCCCCATTTACCGTCAAATTCTGAAGGCATAGCATTTGGAATGGCGGAACTTAACACCGCGCTTTTCCTAGACACCAGAGCGAAGGGATGAATGGTAATATAAACCTTGATACACAATATAGCTGTAATTGAATTTCTTAAATAGAAAGAAAAGAATTATTTATATTATTACCAGAGCTTTTATATTTATTGATTAAGATAATTCATTCCCCCGACGAATCCGAATCGAACTCAAAACCGTCGCGTTTCACGCCCTACGCAGTACCGCTGCGCCACTAGGGCGTCGATAACTTATTATATTGCTTATATCAACGTATGAGTTATATTACAAATTGTAATTTTAAAAAGTTTTAATGTAAAACAAGGTTTATAACTAAACTAATTTACAAAACATGATATTACATAGAGACTTCTATGAAACAGATGGAAAATTCCTAGCTGTATAATGTATACATACATGCCTAGTGACCCGCCCATGGCTTCACCCACTAAATATATATTGTAGCCGAGTTATGAAAAATCTTTTCATAAATCGTAGCCTGTATGATTCCGATGTATAAGCTATATCATTATAAAGTAAAAATATTCTAATCAGTTCAGTAGTTTTTGCGTGAAAACGGAACAAACACAAAATTTCAATTTTTTTCTTCTATTTGGATATGATGATTATGGGTTTGAAGCTAGTTCAAGAAAATGTTTATATTTAATGACGTGTCTAGGCGTGAGGTAAGCGGACCAATGACAAAAAAAGTTAATCTTTACTACAGATTTTTATAATAACTAAAGGAAATTTGATTTAAACATTAAATATTTAAAAAATACTAATTTAGAAAACGTATAAAAATTTGAACGTAGCGGAACTCGAACCCGCGCCTCCTTTTTCTAAGTAAGTATTTTTCTTTAGTAAGTGTGAAATAACACTTTACAAATGTTGAAAAACATTAAATATTTTTTCGAAAAATCTTTTTAGGATATATATATATAGAATTATTAATAGAATACGACAACAAACACACATACAAACACATAGACGAAAATTCTAATAATCTAATAGAATTTTCGTCTGTACGTTTGTCTGTTTGTCCATTTGTACGGTTATCGTATCAAACAACTTTAAGATATAAAGCTGCACTTTTCTCATATAAAATGGAATAATCTATATCAATAAANTATATATATATATATATATATATATATATATATATATATATATATATATATATATATATATATATATATATAAACGACAACAAACACACATACAAACACATAGACGAAAATTCTAATAATCTAATAGAATTTTCGTCTGTATGTTTGTCTGTTTGTCCATTTGTACGGTTGTCGTATCAAACAACCTTAAGATATAAAGCTGCACTTTTCTCATATAAAATGGAATAATATATAACAATAAAATTTTAAGTTTGTGAAATATCTAAATATAACTACTTAATAAGTACAGAAACGTGTAAAGTTCTAAAATATTCAGAAGTTGTAAGATTTTAACTGCAAATCTCGGTTAAAGTTTGCTATAAAGTTTATAAGGACTTTACAATTAACTTAATTTTGTATATTCTTTTAGCTTTACACTGTGTGATTACACTATTTTTTTTTATTTGAAAGCTAGTGCTTCCCGTGTCCATTTTTTTGGTCCATTTCTGGATCTTTCAATGGTATCTATGAGAAAATCACATTAAGTAGGTACGCTACAAATGGACAAATAACTCAATATCAAGCCAACCGATTCCAATGACTCTTTTTTTATTTGAAAGGATACACTTTGATTGTTTAGTGAAAGTTTGGTTAGGTTCTGATTACGGAATCCGGTTGAAATTTGAACAAGTTCTTTTTTTTTGGTTCTTCAAGGAAAAACATTGTTAAAATTGGTGTCAGAAGTAATATTCCTCATCGTTACATTTCTTTTCAACCGACTTGAAAAAAAAGAGCTTTCTCATTTTTTTACCGACTTCAAAAAAGGGAGAGGTTCCCAATTCGCCCGAATATTTTTTATGTATCTTCTTGTCAATATGCCAAAATGTTAGAATGCACAATAATACCTAATTAAGTTTGACGTTTTACATAGGAACCACTAACTTGAGAAGCATCCTTTTAAGGTCTACCCATCACTTAAAAACCGTAAAATAAATAAATTTTTAACAAAAAAAAAACGTGATACAAGTAAACAAAATTGGCTTAGTAATTCGATATTGTAGTAAGGTTGTTTAACAAAAGCAAAGTACATTTTACTTTATGTAAAAATATTTTTTACTTTTTAGTTCGTTGTTTGAAGTCGGTTTCTTTTGTTAAAAATTAATTTAGTATAATATTATAACAAAATTTACGGTGATTTTCATACTTTTTATATTTTTAAGTGTTATACTACGCTATGCATAGAAAAGTATTATACTATTTTTTTAACTTCACCCTGTATCTCACACATAGCAGGGTAGGCAGAAGCAACCTGGGAACCTGTTTTTAAGACACTTCTGTTCCCCACTGGAGGCATTGCGTGTTGAATTAACCTAGATAATAAAATTAAAAGCTTCTCCTTTCCCATCGTCGGGACTTCGAAAAAACCTATTATGTATTAGTGTTCTCTTACACTCCCCGAGGAACCATACATGTCCATTTCTTAGCGCAAAAGTTCCAGCTTTGCGTTCTTCGTCAGTCAATCAGTAGTGAAAGAGTTCCGCAGACATAACACTTTTGTTTTCCACTTTCCGCCAAATTCTGCAGCAATTATTGGATATTGAGGAGCAGAATTCAACACCGCGCATAGTTATATAAAAATATGGATTTTTAATTTTTTTTTAATTGAGGCTGACCTAGAGATTGTGCCACTTCAATCCACGATCTACTGCAAAGTGTTTCCAAATGTGTATAATTCCAAATATACGCGTATAATCCGATTAAATAGTTTTATTTAAAATGTGTAAAAATCGCGAAAACCAATTATTATTCAAACCCCTAATATCTTCATACAGATTAGATTAATTCCACCATAAATCCACTATATTCGTATATCCGTTACAAAAGTTAAAAAGAGTTTCACATACATACATATATACGTAACAAATCTATATGAATTCTGTTTTTGGCCATTCTGCTACAGAACCCTTAAAGTGTGTATATTTAACCAGTACCAGTGTAGTCACAATATTTTACAATCACTTAATGTCTTAATACAACTTAATTAAACAAAAAGCCCTGCCCCTAATAAGAGTTAGCCAAAACGTAATTTAAGTGAAGATGCCTCTGTCGAAAGTCTATTGTAAAATTAAATATTTCACTCCAATTAATGGAATAACTAATTTATTAACTGTACAATAGATTTAGTGGTTAAGTGATACCGTTGGAATTAGAGTACAGAATACAATATATAGAAATAAGTAAATTTCGTGTTGTTTTTTTTTAATTTACATTTTTGCATTATATTTTGTTTATTTTATTGAACCTTCGAAATTGACATACCTATTAATTATCATTGCAATAATTTAAAACATTATTTTTTTTTCACTGTTTTATACGTATTCTTATACGTATGTATGATGAAGCATTATGAAGAAGCAAAGCTACAAGTTTGATAAGCTCTTGCACGTTAGTCATATTTCCTATTTTTGTAACTCATAGCGTAGATAGCCAAGTAACATATGAATAAAATATATAATTTTGATAGATGTCAAATCATTCAACTCTTTTAAAATATAAACTTTTAATTTGTTAAAATCAGCTTCACGCTGTAAGACACTCCGTTCCCCACTTTCTGCCAAATTCTGGAGGCATTGCGTGTTGAGTGACAGAACTCAACGCCGCGCTTTGCCTCGACACCAGAGCGAAGAAATGGAAATATACATTTATGTAAATATTTCATCTCCTCGAGTGGGTATCGAACCCACAACCAGTCGGCAGTCACACTTTGTGCCGCTGCGCCACGACTGGCCTTTAAGTTTCAAAAAAATACCTTCAAGTTATACTAGAAAAAAAAACTGCTGTAAGGGTTAGATATTGAAAAATTGTTCGTCGCTATTTCAGATAAAAAACAATACAATCGGAGTAAAAACAATTTAATAGAGGCCAGTACAGTTTTTCCATGCTTATGCTTACACTTGACATTTAACTTAGCTCCCATTTAACTAAAGTAAAGATACTAAACTTCTCTTCTAAACTTGTAGTCCGATGGACACTAAAACACTATTTGCTAGGATATATGTCATTACTTAAGTGGAATTCTTATACCTTATAATCGCGTATATTTGGTTTTGGAAACCCGATGTCTTGAACACTTTGGTGTAGTCACGTGGTCACGGGTTACAGCCACATCAGACTACGCGTGACCGCGGGTCACTCATCAGCAAAGTATTCGAATCGTCACGTGAGATTTGCGCGTTTGACCAAACAAATTTCTACAGCTAATTAATGTCTTTTTTAACTCCTTATGTGATGTGCTCCTTGTGTGACCGTCTCACAGAAGGTGACAACGGCTGCCCACGCTGATTCCCTGCTCAACATATCTCGTTAACGAGATAAACCGCTATAGCTACTGTATATTTTCATTTGTTCGCTCTGGTGTCGAAGCTAAGCGCGGTGTTGAGTTCCACCACTCAACACTCAATGCCTCCAGATTTCGGGAGAAAGTGGGGAATGAAGTGTCTTAACACTAGGTTCCCTCTGCCTACCCTGCTGTGTGCGGGATACAGCGTGAGGCTGATTTAATTTTATTTTTTTAGCTACTGTAAAGTAATACACTTACATACAGTACACTTATTAATGTAATACCTATTTAAGAAGTAATTAGTCCTTAGAAGTAAGAACATGTCTTAATACAAGGCGCTCTATCCAAATCTAAATGAAGATTTTGACGACACTTGAGTGATTGTGTGACTTGAGTGATGAGACACGTGTTTGGAGTTACAAACACTATTTCAACAGATAGAAAATGTTACTGAAATAAAAAAATATTATTTTACTATTTGTATATATGAACATATTGCTTAGTGGTCAAAGCGCTTGGACGGTTACCAAAACGTGCAGGTTGGAATCCCGCTACTTTTAAATTTTTTAAGCGTTTTCTAAAAATGTGTTTCAATAATTTCAAGAAGCCGTTGAATGACACACAAAATATGTTAAATGTATATAATGTTAAATAGATAAACTTCATGAAAATGTATATACATTTTCATGAATTTCTTGAATTTAATCATACATCACGTACCTTCGAGGGCTGTCGTGGCGCAGGGGCATAAAGTGTGACCGTAAACCGGTTGTGGTTTCGATCTTTACTCGAGGAAATGAAATATTTATTTAAAATGTATATTTCCATTTCTTCGCTTTCAACACAATAGCAATTCTTTCAGAACTCGGCAGAGTGTATGGAGTGTTTTAACACTGGGTTCCCTCTGCCTACCCTACTGTGTGCGGGATACGGTGTAAAGATGATTTATTTATTTTTTTTATTTTAATTTCTTAGGCTATATAAAATATATTATTTTTTTTTTATTTGAAATGTCAATCCACATAGCTATGGTAATAGCTAAAAAGATGAGTCATATTAAAATAAATATTTATCGAACAAATGATCCAGATAAATTCAAGGTTGACAATAATATAGGATCAGGTATACTTACAGTTTAAATATTGCATACATATGTTGGTCTTGATGCCAGAAAAATGAAAAATAAATGTCTCGAGTGGGAATCGAACCCACAACCGTCGTGTTACAGTCAGACGATGAACCCTTGTCGGTCGGGGTTATATTTCATATTTTATTTGTAGCTTCACTTTGAATGGATCCCTACTGTTGATTCTTATAAAATGTTTGGATTATTTACATATTTTTTTTATTGTAGTTTATTATGATATTCCATTGAATACATTATTATATAAAAGGACGGCTGCGAGGTTAATAACTGCAACACAGTTTCATACTAATGCATGTATTACCGACTTAAGTTGCTATTGATAATCAGCTTCACGCTGTATCCCGCCCACAGCAGGGTAGGCAGGGGGAACCTAGTGTTAAGACACTCCGTTCCCCACTTTCTGCCGAATTCTGAAGACATTGCGAAGTTGCTATTGTTTTCTATGAAATATTAATTTAATAAATATTATTATTTTTCAACTAATATATTATACTTTAGTTATTAAGCTGAACGAAGCGAAGCTCTTACTGGTAAGAAGTGTGTTTCGTTGTAATGCTACTCCTTCTAGACCGTTAAACCTACAGCTCTGATTTTTTTTTTGAGCGCACAGATTCAACTTTGACTAACCTAACCCAGCGCGTGCGCAAATTTTCGCAAAATTTTACGCGAAATAGCTTCGCTCAATTCCGCCCGCCGTGCACAGCATGTGGCGGGTCCTAGTTCTAACCCCCACACTAGGCATAAGCCCGTCACCCCCAAACAAAACACTTTAACATGTATACTCTTGATGATTAATAACCCTTCAGTACATGACGTCAGCTCGTATTACGAAGTCATTTATTTTGATATCTCAAATTCTGATATACGAGTATGTAGGTCGAGGGTAATTTGTGGAATACTAATTCTCTACTGACTTGTTATTTATTATAATCAGGGCCACAAAACTGAAAATGTGTATGGATGTGGGTTCGGTTCCCACTCGATGAAATGAATTATTTAATATTTTTATTTCCTCGTTCTACCAAAAATACAAAGTGCGGCGTTGAATTTCAACACTCAACATGCAATGCTTCTACTATTCTGTGGGAAACGTTCTTATGTTCTTATGTTCCTAGGTTCCTGCTATGTGCGCGATACATCGTGAAATTAATAAAAAAATAGTTTGATTACTCATTACTAGTAAACGAATTTCTAAGATAAGACTACATATTTAAATTTGAAATATTTTTTATAATATTATCAAATCAAATCAGCTTCACGCTGTATCCCGCACACAGCAGGGTAGGCAGAGGTAACCTAGTGTTAAGACACTCCGTTCCCCANACTACATTTCATGTTAATTGCTCTTAAATATATACAGGCGTTACAAATAAGAAGTATATTATAAATTTTTAATGACTCGATATAGGTACACCTAGTGTCCAAACATTCCGTTCCCCGCACACCGCCCGATTTTCAAGACGTGGTGTCATTACGTGTAGAGAGACGGAACTCAACGTCGCGTTTTGTGGGTCACGGGTGGTTCATAAACATTACATATACACTCTTCTTGAAAATAAGAACAAATAAAATGTCTAACGTCAGTACATATTCTATCAAAATTATGTAATGGGGAGTGACGACGCAAGACGACGTTTTATTAAAATATAATTAATTGGTCATCTCAATGTAATTTAATGAGAACATTAATGTTTTAAAGGCCGTCGTGGCGCAGCGGTACAGCGTACGGCTTTAAACGC
Source organism: Heliconius hermathena (assembly GCA_013403705.1). Lineage (NCBI taxonomy): Eukaryota > Metazoa > Arthropoda > Insecta > Lepidoptera > Nymphalidae > Heliconius > Heliconius hermathena. The sequence continues at coordinate 137,341 of JAAIXJ010001882.1, forward strand.
GAAAATTGTGGATTCGATTCCCTTTGGGGACAATTAATTATTTTCAATTCCTCGCTACGCTAATAAGTCGCGGCGCTGAGTTAGTCATAATAATACGACGCAACTGACGGTGAGTTCGATCCTCACCCGAGGAAATGAAACATATTGTTGAGTCCAGCCACGCAACACGGAGTCATTTAACACTACGTCCCCGTTGCCTATCCTGCTAAAACTAAACTGACCCCAAAACGAAGGTTAAAAATATCTCTACAATTATAATAACAACCGCCCTTTCGTGTAGAACATTTTCAACGCGAATACCTAATGCTTGTTCCATTACGGTCTACGTACAAGTTTCAAATTATGCACATAATTCGGGCAGCAGGTGTACGCTCGATTACAATTCTTATTCAATTTAACAATTTTAACAGATTACATAATCCTAAAAATAAGTGAATAAATGAAATCAATCATGCTGTACCCGCAGAGTAGGATAGGCAGGGGGAACCTAGTGTTAAGTCACTCTGTCCCACTTTCCGGCGAGTTTTTCGATGCATCACGTGTTGAGTGGAGGAATTTTACGCCGGGCTTTTGCCTCGATAGGGGAGACTGGGGCTTTTAGAAACATTTTTTATGAATATTCATATTTTTTGAAAACCCTACATATTCTAGTTATTTTTTGTGTAAATGTTTATGGTGTAAGTGTTTGAATATTTAATCCAAGTACCAATTTAATGAAATTATTATCATATTTTATATATTATAAAATTAACTTTTGTAAAAAATAAAACTAGTGACAACTTGCTCCTTGTTAAGGGCTGGATGTAACAGGCTTGGGTTGACTAGAAACAATTCAAAATCTAGTCGTTTTAGAAAGGTATATTTTATTAGTTATAAACATTTTTTTTTATATGTTCAACAATCAATATTTGACATTTAGGAACATGTTGTTTATTGAATAACTGTATAACATATTGTTTAATTAGAATGTTTGTTATGAATGTTGAAAACTTCAAGTTGACTACAAAGTATTCACAACTTAACTCATCAACGTGACAGTATGTAGCAAAAAGTATAATTTTAGCAATAGATAACACCAATTTTAATCAGTCTTCATTAAAGTTATAACAAACTTGTAATAATCAACAATATTATTTCTGTTCATGCCGTCCTTAACAAAAATAAACATAAATAAACTATGTTGTTCTTTTATCAAAATTACTAAGCTAAATGATAGTTCATTTACTGTTAAGAATGGGTAAACATCTAATTTAATATTGTAAAACAGTCTTCTCAATTTAACTAATCAACATGACACTTTTTTATATAATTATATATCACAAACTTTTAATGTAAAATAAGAACATTGCTTAACGTAATAATCATTCTACATCCGAGTTGCAATTCAGACAAACAAATGAGATTTTATCTCCTGTAGCACAACTAGCATGAGCCCATAATTTGCAAACTATGCTCCTCTTTAGATTTACTTAAAGGACCACTACATACAAGACGGTACCTATCTTAATAGGCCTTCAGTAAAGGGCAAATTTTAATATGTTACAACTTTTCCCAAAGATTTAGTACAACGTGCCCCATGGGCTCTTTTTATAAACATATTCAAAAATCTCAAAACCTATAAGCATTGTACAGCAAATAAAAACATATGTTTATAGCCAAATAAATACTTAATAGAACATAATTAACAACATATAACATTAGTTCAATTTAGTTTCAAAAATAAAAATTTACATAAATATTTTTTCTATAATATGTTACCCGGCTTAATCGCAACACGTGGTCACGTCTATTTACTACGCTATCTGGTGGGTCATTGATCGAGCCTGTCGTTATAAGAGTAAAGTTGATCCAAAGGCCTAAACAAAAAGGCTCACTTTCACACATAAAAACGGTTATTACTTTTTACCCCCATTACAAAAAGCCCCAGTCTCCCCTACCAAAAATAAATAAATCTAAGTATTTTAACGCTGTCTTGGCTCGGTGGGGCAGTGTTTATTAATGTTTGTAGGTAGAATCGATCCTGAGACAGCTCAAAAATTTTTTTTCTAGCTTTTTAGTTGCGTGTTATGTGGCGGAACTCTTCGCCGATTCTCTTACCAGAGCGAGGAATTGGAAATAATTAATTACCCCAAGCGGTTATTTAACCCACAAGTAATGCACATACAGTCAGAAGCTGTGCCATCGCACTTCGACCCACTTCCATTCCTCACTAATTCTTTCCAATTTTCGTGGCATTACGTATCGAGTTTGCGGATCTCAACGCCACCTACTCAATTAATAGACCGAGAAAATGAAAATATTGGATTTATTATTCTCCCGAGTGGGACTATCGGTTATTATCGGTTATATTATAAAAACAAAAATGATTTCCACCGCTTTAGAAAATCCGACACAACGCCGGATTCCCCCGCATAAAGACTATATTGAAGATTTTGTACAATTTGTGGAAAAATTAGAGAAGCTCCCAGTATTTTGCCTATATTTAGTAGGCTATATATCGGATAAACGTAATGAAATAAAAAATTTATCTAGCAATTATTCTAGGCAAAGCGGGGCGTTAAGTTCCGTCACTCAACACGCAATGCCTTCAGAATTTGGCGGAAAGATGGAAACGGAAGTGCCTTTATGGGGAGCGGAGTGTCTTAACATTAGGTTCCCAAATTCCCCCTGCTTACCCTGCTATTCGCGTCAACGTGAAGCTAAAAAATATACTAACAATACTTTGTTAGGTAGCTTACATATATTTTGTAGGAAAACACAATATTCAAAACAAAATTATCATTTCAGTCTGATTGACGAACGAAAATGTACGTGGGATTGTTGATTTTAAGTTATTCAACAAATGTTGGAATAATAATTTTGTATGGAATTCTCTGTAAAGGCTATCAGTGTATGATGAAATCGAATACCTCGGGACTAACAGGGAACTCATATTATTATAATCATCTATTTGAGGTCGTCGAGGACTGTAAGCGCGACGGTCGTGGGTTAGATTCCCGTTCAGGGGAAAGAATTATGATTACAAATTCATTACCTCGCCCTGATAACAAGATAAAAATTGTTAATGTAACTACTCTATAAAAACCTAATACAATTAAAACAAAAGAGATTTTTCCTAAAATGAAAAAGTGATTTTCTCCAAGAAAAAAATATCGTTGTCAAATAAAGCGCCATTTGTCATCAGTACCTGAAGTATAAAATTGCGAAAATTATAAAATTCCGCTGGCAGCGAACAATTTGACACACGTGTCGTAGTCTTATTTAATTCTTGTTGGAAATCATTTATTCTCGTATTGAATGTTTCGGTGAGTGCAGATAGGGATTGCTTGTTTGACTCCATTTTCAGTTTTTTTTTTGTGTTATCAAAGTAAAGTTGTTACAGGAAACTTGCTGGTTGGTAGATTTGTTCACATAAGCATAATATGTTGTTAAAAACGTATGTAAATTGAAATGTACGTTTTTAACAACATATTATTATATATACGTTTTTAACAACGTATTATGAATTTAATTAAAAATAGCTGCTATAAATACGTCTGTAGTGTTTCACGCCTACTCGCGAAAAAAGCTTATATATAAATAATAGCTTTTATAATGTATAAATATTAAATTTTCTTGAATGGAAATCGAACCCACAACTTTCTCCGCTACTGCGCCACGACAGGCCTCAATGGTGGCCTCTAAGGACATAATTTTCTGTATACTGTGTTTTGTCATTAAATCTTTTAATAAGTATTAGGAAAATCATGAAAACCTTTTTAATGGTTTTGTTTACAAGAGTCTTCTACAATAGACATTTACTTACTTTTTTTGTATTTTCTTTTCAAACTCATTATGACCCCGTATAGCAGAGAGAGGGAACCTAGCGTTAAAACACTCCATTCCTCATTTTCGACGAATTTTCGCGACATTTCTTGTAGAGTGACGAAATTCAACACCGCACTTTGTCTTGTTACCAGAGCGAGGAAATGAACATAATTCATTCCGCCACGTGGAAATCGAATCCAAAACCACCTACAGCCAGCCGCTATACCGCTGCGCCACGAAGGTCTCAAGTCTTTCGTCATTTAATTTACATAAATAAAATTAGATAGTAGTCACGATCTTAACTGTAAACTAAATTGCCTTAGAATGTGGTGAATTCCCTCATTTTCCTCAAGGAAAACAGTTTTTAGAGCAAAACTGAATTAACGTAATTAAATACATAATATCTACTACATAATATATACTTTGTACCAAACTTTGTACTACATAATATATACATTGTACCAAATGAACTACTTTGTTATCAGTGCACTGATAAGCGTAAATATGATTTTATTTTTCTTTTTTTCCAGCATCACGCTATATCACGCATATAACAGATTATGCACAGGGAACCTAATGTTAAGACACTCCGCTCCCAATTTTCCGCCGAAATCTCGGGGCATCATATATTGAATAGCGTAACTCAACGCAGCGCTTTACCTCGCTAACAATAAATAAAAATATAAAACAATTTATAACACCGAGCGGTAATCCATATGTTTTAACGCAACGTCTGACTGCAAACGCTAGACGGTTGTGGGTTCGATTCCGGAATGGATGATTGATTCGGATGGAATGAATGATTTTTTATTCCTTGCTCTGGTGATAAGACACTACACCGACTCATAAATATCTCAGAAATTAAGTTTCGTAAAGTGAAAAATGTCTTTCAAGACTAGGTTCCCTCTGTCCACCATACTGTTTGCGGGATACAATGTACAGCTAAAAAAATTTATGCTATGTTTATCACTTTACTGATTATTGAAGTAATTCATTTGGTTCATAGTGATATGTATTTAATTGTGTTTATTTAGTATACGGGATACATTATGTTGCAGTGAGGCAGCATCTGATTGTACATACCATGGTTGTGGGTTCAATCTCCACTCGAAGTAAAGAATCATTTTTTATAAAAAAAACGGAGAGTTTTGATATTGAGTTATATCTATCCCCCCTTTTCGGGGTAAAAAGTAAAGATGTATGTGAACAGACAATATGTTTAAAATATATAAGAATATCTTTACACATCTTTTACATTTTCCAAGCGAGAACGTTCCATTTTAGGGACAATGATCTGAGGACGTAGCGGTATTATGTCAGCGTATAAATGCTGTGGTTGTGGGTTCGATTACAAATCGGGAATAATTTTCCAGTTGAGTTTTATTAACTCTTAGTATTAGGTTCCCCCTGCCTTCTCTGCTATACAGCGGAAAGCTAGATTCTTAGGTCCAGAATTATTTATTTTATCAAACCGGAAGACCACGTATTTTAAAAAAAATACACCCCTTATTGGGTATACCTGTATTATTCAAACTCGTTACCTCAGAACCATAATATTAGTGACAGTATACAAAATTATTACATAACATACATATAAGAGGATTTGTTAGGGTTGTCCCTTACGGCAGATGTTTATCTTTAATCCCAGTACTTATCGCAGGTTTTGGAATGAATATACATATGTTTAATTAAAACTCGGCTTTGACGAACAAAGCTTAATTCCCTTTTTTTCTGAGGAGGGAACCTAGTTAATAATGTAATGGTTAAGATACTCCGTTCTCCATTTTTCATTCAATTTTTGAGACATTGGGAGTTGAGTGGCGGGATTCATAGCCGCGCTTTATGTTCATACCAGCAAAACGCAGCTCAGAAATTCGGCGAGAAGTGGGTGGAAAGTGTGTTAACAGGAACGGAGTGACTTAACGCTAGGTTCCCAAGTTTTCTCTGGATATCCCACTAAGTGCGGGATACACTGTATATATAATAATAATAAATTTTTTTGCAGAAAAAGTTCAATTGCTACATTGGTGATTCCAAAATAAAATTGAGAAAACAGTCCAGCTAATTAATATTAATAAATTGTGTTTTGTGTTGATTGAGAGAATCTAGTGACAAATTTCTGCGTTCTTTCTTTTTAGAGCATTATCTTCTTTAGCAAAACCTACCTTTTTATTTAACCACGAAAAGATTAAGTACCTACAAATATAATAAATAAATAGGCTATCGTGGTGTATTGCGACCACTATGGCTGTGGGGTCGGAGTAGTGTATTATTTTCAGTTCCCACCTGGTTCACTTCCGCCACTTTGCCTCGTAACAGAGTAAAAACAAAAAAGATTAAAATAATAAATTCCCTCGAGTGGAATTCGAACACACAACCGACGAACACCTAAACGCTATTCTTTATTTAAGATAATAAAAAAACAATATATAATATAATTGCGCATTACAATATATTATATGTATTGGTGGCGAGAGAATAAACGATGTCCAATAGTTCAATGGCAGTCAAGGCTGAATAATAAAACTATTTTTTTTCTATTATATAATATCAGCTGGTAAGTTATATAATAGTTTGTATTCTTCCGTATAGCTTGCAGAGAAAAGCTAGTGTTAAAACACTTCTTTATAGAAAAGGAAATGAAAATAATTTAAATATAATCACTGCCTCGATCGAACTCGTGTACTGTCAGATGCTTTTCCTCTGTGCCTCGAGGCACAATATCACCGCACTCGAGGACGATATCTTGTTATTGTATTTTTTGGCTCTTATTTTATACATGTACAGTTAGAGAGAGGAGAGTATTTAGTGAAATGTTACTCCGTTCTCTGCGATTTTCTAGCCAGGAAAAGAAAATATTAAATGAAAATGAGGCGAATCGTAGCGCAGGGGCACAAAGTATGACTGTAAAATTGACAGGTTGTGGCTTCGCCACTCAAGGAGATGATATATTTAATTAAATTTATATTTCCATTTGTTTGCACTGGTGTCGGAGGCAAACCGCAGCGTTGAGTTCCGCCACTCAACAGGCAATGCCTCTGGAATTGGGTGAAAAGTATGGAACGGAATATATTAACACTAGGTTCCCTCTGCCTACCCTGCGGAATACAGTTTTCGTGATTTCGTGAAAGTGATAAAAAAATAAAATAAAAATTAAATATTTAATATTTTCATGCGCGACGTTGAGTCCCGCCACTGAATATGCAATGCTTTGAAAATTGGATGGAAAATGGGGAATGAAGTGTCTTTACATTGATTCCCAGAGTCCCTTTGCCTACCCTATACCCACTACATGCGGGATACAGCGTGGTTACGTGACAGTTGTAGGTGGAAGTATCACTAAGGAAAATGTTAATTATTCTTATTTATATTCACGATTTTTACGATTTGATTTATTTTTTTTTTTAATTTCGCTATCTATTCCAGGCATTTAGAAAATACGTACAAAGAGATCAGGAAAATAGAAATTTAGGATTTATTTCCTTTGTCGCATCAAGAATTCCATGCGTAGAGTTATCGCATAATTACCAGTTAGTGACGTCACTCAATCTCGCGTTTTATCTAACCAATCTATAGAAAGTTAATAGGAACGGATCGTAGATTTAGATTAGATTCCTAGATTTCACACTAGATTCCTAGGTTCCCTTTGCCTATCTCACTAGTTGCAGGATACAGAGTGAATTTAAAAAAATCACAATAAGGAAAAACTATGTTACGAAAACTAATTTTATCTATCTATGATTTACATCTTTTCGTCTAAGCCATAGAAATCTAGGAAAAGCAAAAAAATGCAACCTAGTAACATACGTAACATGTACAGTACCGTAAGGCTGTAGCTAAGGTGATTCCCAGCGAGTTTTCCTCAAACATGACCGATAACTCCTGACCTTCGAACGGTGATAAATCAAATAAAGATATGTATTCTATTTGTAACGGTAAAATATTGTATCTAAGCCTATTAGTTTTAGTTCAAGACTTTATGCGGAAAGGTTATTGATAGATCTGCTTCACGCTGTATCCCGCACTCAGCAGGATAACTTGAGGGAACCTAGTGTTAAGACACTCATTTTCCTTCAATATTTTAATCAAAACGCGGCGTTGAGTTCCCCCATTCAAGACGCAATGTACGAAAGTAGGGAACGGAGTGTCTTAGCACTGGGTTCTCTCTGCCTATCATGCTGTGTGCGAGGACAGCGACAAAATGATTTTGATTTTCTATAATATATATAATATTTTGTCTACTGCCGTGGCGCAGTTCGACCATGGATGTGATTACGCGATAGTTGTAGGTGGAAGTCAAACTTAGGAGAGTATTAACTATATTTATAGCTAGCGACTCGCTCGCGGCTTCGCCTGCTTCAACTCCACAATTACTTATTTATTAACTTGAATTATTTTCATCTCTTAATAACATTATTATTTTGAAAACAATATCTAAACATTGTATAATAAGTGAAAGTAGCAATTTTGTTGACAAAATACTTTAAATTGACGATTTTTTATTTATCAACCAATTGAAATAAAACAAACACTAAATTTTAAGGGATGTTTGGTATATTACAATAGTGGAAACTGTATTTAAATGTTTTAAGCCGTTTTTGAGACACAAAAAATCTTTGTTTTCATCACTACTACACTCGTTCATGGCCCTATTAATAGATTTTCTCATATATCTTCCATATACAGACAGCGATTACTTACAATTTTATTATATGTACCTATAGATTACAAATTTTCCCCGAACTATTTATATAAAGTGCGGCGTTAAATTCCACTATCGACGCTAAGTATTCTGAAAGTAGGTGCAAGACGGAAATAGAAAAAAACAATGTAGCTTCTCTCTGCAACATATTTTAAAAATAAAATTATTTTTAGTTATTTTTCTTTATTGTATTATTTGCTTATGTTTATTAATTACGAATCGAATGAGTATCGACAGATTCCATTAACAAAGAGTTAGTGCGTATTTAGAGACAACACTAATCCACGCGTTTTTATAGTATAGGTAACTGAAAGTATTTTTTTTTTTATAAAACAATGATTTAAAAGTTGGCTGATGTAGCGCAGCGGCTCACCGTAACCATCATAGATATAGATTCGATTCCCACTCGGGGAAATTAATTAAATGAATATGTTGATTTCTTCCCTCTGGCAAAAAGACAAAGCGCAGCGTTGAGTTCCACCATTCACTATGCAATGTTCCGAAAATTGGAGGAAAAGTAGGATGTTTAACACTAGGTTACCTCTGCCTTCCCTGCTATACTGAAAAAAAATCGACGCGAGTTAAAACTAGACTCACGATCACCGCGTATGTTCAATTCATTTCACATATGTACCTCGAGGACATCACACCTTCAAACTTCGAAACAATAGTATAATTTATATGAAAATATTATAGTTACCTGAAATACCTGAAACAATTAATCGTCTTTTATACGGAACCCATAAAATATTCCGTGATGACTAACTCAGGGTATGACAAAATGTGTTCTACATTATATCTATTCTAATAATATTAATATTATTAAGCTGAGTTTGTTGGTTTGGTTGCGCCAATCTTAGGAACTACTGGTTCGAGTTTTAAAAAAAAATGTTAGATCAGTTGGATAGTCCATTTATTAAGGAAAGCTGTATTAAGGAAATCTACGGTGATGGGACGCAAAGAATGAATGGCACGGATAGCCTACGACAGAATTTGTGATATAAACGTCAGAAATTAATATATTATGTATGTACTTTTAAGTTAGGTATTTTTAATGTCTAACAAATATAAATAAGTTGTAACAAGCGTATAAAAATTTCGACGTAGCTTAATGAGAACGTATGGCTTAGTAGTCAAAACGCCTGGTCGGTTTCCAGGAGGCGCGAGTTTGAGTTATGCCCGCTATGTTCGAATTTTTATACGTTTTCTAAATAAATATTTTTCTTCTCCAAGTGTGGAATAACACTTTAAATTATTAAAAAAAATATTCTTCTTACTTTTGATTGCTTGTCGATTTTGCAGTCAAACTTTGTGCCCTTGCGCCACGACTGGCCTGAAGTTATTTATTTTATATATTTCACTACTTATTTCCATTTGTCACTAGTAGCGAAGGCGCGGGCAAAAGCTAGTTTAGTACGCTTACTAATTTATGAATAGTACCTAATAATGATTTCTTGAATGACGTTAAACTTTTCAATTGTTATGTCACTTACGTTACGTAGAGAACTAGTTAATTTCAAATTTTCCCTTTTCCCATATTGATGATGTACGTTTGAAATTTTGAAATTGAATTTAATTACTTATATCGATATTGTAAATATTTTGTTTATTCGATAATAGAACCTAACGCCGCGCTTTGTATTATTTATTATTAGCGAAATAAGAAAATGTATTATGCACATTAAATGCATCTGAACATTGAACCCATAACCATCTCATTTGCAGTCGGATATTTACCAACTGCAAATACGATAGCCTCAATTCCACAGTGGCTATCTTTAGTACCTACGTTACTAAATTTCTAAGCAAATTCTAAATATATTTCAGAGTATATAGAAAAAAACCCGCAAAAAAGGGAATTATACGAAATGTGTAGAAAAAATCTAGTGGCAAATCTTTGCATTCTCTACTTGGCATGGTCATTTAACAACATTATCTTTTACGTAGCGAAACTTATTGTTTCAACTAGCTTTAACTGTTAATATTTCTGATTTCAGTAACAATGTAACACAGTGTAAAGGCTTTCCGTATCACTACGTCGTATATTGACTTGGTGTAACTTAACGCCTCGTTTTGTTTTGTTTTCCCACAAATAGGATCGAAGCCACAACCCTTGCATATACAGTCAAAAACTGTGCTGCTGCGCCAGAACGGCTTCGAAAAACACTTCTATTTATTACACAAAAAATATTATATAAATATTTATAGAATTCAAACCCACTATACCGACTGTTTTCACTTCAAAACTGTACCATAAAGGCGTCTTATAGAAATTCAAAGGTAAATTTTGAGGAAGAAGAACGAGGTCGCTACAAGGTCGCTAGTATTACGAATCGTACGGTTAACGTCCTCTCTGTGGCAGGTGAATTACCGATACCTTAATGTTTACTCAACACACTTATTAAGTATATACATACTATTCGTCACCCGCAGCTTTGCTTGCGTGGACTTTAAGACGTAAAATGGTTTTTTTTTTAAAAATCCCTTACACTCCCTAACCTGCTTTTTTAGCTTACCTGTTAAATTTACTAATATAAAGTATCTCTCGTTAGTTGATGTGTTTGAGTAAATCTAAAAACTCTTATTGAAGCTTCACACTGTGTCCTGCAAATAGCAGGGTAAGAAGAGGGAAAGTAGTGTTAAAACACTTCGATTCGTTTTTTTCGCCTAATTTTCGAGTAGGAACATAACGCCGCACTTTGTATCAGAGGGAACCTGTTAAGACTATCCGCGCGACAACGCCGCGCTTTGCCTCGACGCCAAAGCGAGGAATCGAGTGGGAATCGAACCCACCGAACCTTTTACATTTACAACACTTTGAGCCCCTGCCCTACGACTGGCCACGACGACTGATATAATTTCAATTAAATAAATTATGATTATTAAGTAACAAATTATTTCCCTCGTTAATCCTTTCTTCGCAAATTGTCCGTTGAATCTACTTATAATATTAAGTACCCACAAGTTTTTACTTACTTTAGGCCATAGTGGTGAAGCGCGATGGTCGTGGGTTCGATCTCCTTTCGGGGAAATGAGATTTTTTTCATTTTTCTAGGCGGGCCGCTCTAGCACGAAGTCCGGCGTTGAGTTTCTTCACTCAATTAATGTACCAAATTCAGAATACGGAGAACTTAGTGTCTTAACTATATATTCTCTCTGCCTACCCTACCTACTACAACATATAACGTGAGCTGAAAAAAGGACAAATAGGTACTTTGTAAAAGACAAACAATTTGTATTTGATCTTTAGAGAAAGGACATTTACAATTGTTCAAACAATTTGTGAGGAACACTTAAATCTTCTTGTATATTTTTGTAATCTGTATAAACGGCCTTGCCATATTTAATCTGTAGCTATAGTCCTCGAAAAATTGAGATTTTTTTTCTAAATTAATATAATAAATGATGATAAATAAAATGTGATTTATAAATTATAGAGCCGAATCTAATTATATTAAAAGTGTGGATACTATCGCCTGTCATCTCATTAAAAAAATTATAAACTAAGTTAAAAAAATAAATCAGTTTCACGCTGTATCCCGCACACAGTAGGGTAGGCAGAGGGAACCTAGTGTTAAGACACTCCGTTCCCCACTTTCGGCCGAATTCTGGAGGCATTGCGTGTTGGTTGCGCCACGACTGTCCTCAAAAACTAAGTTACTTTGCAGTTTTTCCGATTTCAAAAAGGAGGCAAAAAAGATGGTTCTCAATTGGGCTTACTTTTTTGTATCCTTTTTTTCTTCTTTTTGTATGTTTATTACACGATTATGATGACTCATGATGATGATTATGAGGATTATGATGATTTGCTTTGCTTTTGCTTATTGTATTGTTACTGTACCTAGTGCTTCAAAATACGGTCAAATAACTATATTTAAAACTTAATACCTATTTATCTTCCATTAATAACAAAGAAAACGTCTTTTAAATTATTTCTTATCAAAGTTAAGTATAGCTTTCTTTTTCCCGCATAGCAGTCTAGGTAGAGGGAACCTAGTGCTTCCCGCCGAATTTTCGAGACATTGCTCGTTGAGCCACGGAACTCAACGCTGCGTCCATCCAAACGGAAAAATTTTAATAAATTAAATATAATCATTACCCCTGGTGGAAATCGAACCTACGACCGTCGCGTGTACAGTAATACGCCGTCCCTGCGGCTAAATTATTATCAATACAAACACTATTTACATATTCACCCGGAAATAGAACTCCAGACCTCTGTAGATATATAAAGGCCCATTATCAACGTGTCACGGGCGGTCACTGTCTCGGATTGAAGATAACACATTGTTTTCTTATTGAACGGGAACTCCTCTAGGGGACTTACTTTCTTTTAAATGCTTTTTATGATAAAAATTACTGATATTTTTTTATTTTATTGTTATTATTATATTAATATTATCATTGTTTAATTACTTTTATTTGAATTTATATTTATTATTTTATTATTATTACTTTTTAAAGTGTTATTTTAACTTTAATCAAGGGCTGTCGTGGCACAGGGGCACTAAGTGTGACTGTAAAACGGTTATGGGTTCGATCCCCACTCGAGGAGATGAAATATTTACTTTAATTTATATTCCCATTTCTTCGCTCTGGTGTCGAGGCAAAGCGCGGCGTTGAGTTCTGCCACTCAACACGCAATGCCTCCAGAATTCGGCAGAAAGTGGGGAACGGAGTATCTTAACACTAGGTTCCTTCTGCCTACCCTGCTGTGTGCGGGATACAGCGTGAAGTTGATTTTATCTGTATAAAAAAATATATATATTAAGTCAATGAAATGAAAATCTTTAAGATTTCAAAGTTTTTGAACCTATTTGTTTATATACATGTATAGTTTCTTTAACAATCTGTGAATCTGAGTTAATATGGTTAAAATAGTAATAATTAAATAGATATACATCAAACTATACTTTTTTTGCTCCTTTTTCTTTTATATCAATAAATTCCAAAATTTTTGTCAAATATTTATATTATAATTTTCTTTAGCTTCACGCTGTATCCCGCATATAGCCGGGTAGGTAGAAATAGCCACTTAATTTTTAAGAAAATTAAAATAATTCGATTTCCCTAGTGGGAATCGAACCTCTCAAGCTGCGTGTTAACAGGCAAATATATTAGTTTATATTATAATTGAATCCTTATTATAATAAGATACGAATAAAAATAAAAAAAGTACGTACCTAATATCTATTTTAAGTCACGATTGCCAGAAATTAATAAATGCTTCTTAAAAAGATTTTCTTGGAAGCTGTCGTCATTATCATGTTCCTTTTAAGGAAAACTATTTAGGAACAGTCAATTTATCTCAACTTATTTTAACGAAATGTGTTAAAATTTTAATTTATTAACGTAGGGCAAAATTATAAGCTTCACGCTTTATCCCTTAGCTCGAAGAGAACCTAGTGTCAAGACTATTTTTTCTTTTTTTTTTTGGTATGTTGCACATATAAACGCCGAGTGTTGTCTAACAGAATACATGTAAACAATTCGAATATTGTTTGTAATATTTTTAAAGCGTATTCCACATTTAAGAGGGAAAAATATTTTTTTAGAAAACGTATAACAAATTGATCATAGCGAGATTTATTTCCGTATAATAATTTCGACATAGATTGATGAGAACGTATGGCTTAGTGGTCAGAGCTCTTGGGCGGTAAAAAAGAGGCACGGCTCAAATGCCGCTACGGTCAATTTTTTATCTATTTTCTAAAACAGTAATGCGAAATACTTTTATTTATCTTTACATAATTCATTATAGCGCATTGAGATAGTGTATGACTACAAAACAATTGCAACTTATGGGGAACGATTATGATGAAGATATATTTAATTCTTTGCCTTGCTTAAGTAAACAAGTAAAAGTATGAGCTTACACCTAATGTCTTAAAATGAGGCGGAAAGTGCAGAATGGAGTGTTTTAACACTGTATACAGAAGATACATGCCAATTAAAAAAAACACATCCAAAATTATCACAAGGAAATAAATAAACAAAAATCACATTAGCATTTTAGAACTATTTATAAACTAAACAAACATTACTTTCCCTATTTAGTAGGTAACAGGAAAAAACAAACTGAAATACCTGCGCAAATGCTTTCCCAATTAAAATAAATAGTGCCAAATCGATATTATATTTAAAAATCGATGTCATATATATAAGTGAATCGTTTACTACCCCGTCAGTGCGCAAGCGCGTGTGGCACTAGCGCTGGTGCGGCATGTTCAAATAAGACATTTAAAAAGTTATAATTCTTAAATTAAATATTATAATATATTTTAAATTAAATTATAGTATTTTTTTATTTATATTTTTTTTCATTTGTGCTTTAAAATATAAGTAGTGATTTTTCAAAATGGTGAACAAAATGTACAAAGTTAATACGGAAAAAACAGTGAATACTGGAAGTAAACATAATCAAATTTTAATATCAATTTTTGGTGAGTATTTCTGTTTTTCTTTTTTTTTAGCCTCCCTTTGTGTCTGGCTTATAGCAAGGTAGTCCGAGGGAACCTGAGGCTAAGACGCTCCTTTTTCCATTTTCAGGACTATTGGAACTGTTTTTCAGAACGTTGCGTGTTAAGCGGCGGAACTTAACGCCGCACTTTGTCTTTACATACCGGTGAAATAAATATTTTTCGAGCCGCACCAACAATTGTCACGATAACTTTTAAATTATCTAATATATTAAAGCCATCGTGGTATAGTGGAATAACGTCTGACGCGATGTAAACGCGAATAGGTTCGAAACCCACTGGGGGGAATGTGTTCCCCGAATGAGTTAATGAATTTCCCGTTTTATGATATGTGAGATAAGATTAAAACCAGAGAGAGAGATCCTTAAACAGATAGCGAAAAAAAATTACCGATGAAATTTTTTTCGCTAAATTTTAGAGGCGCGTAATGGTAAAAGAATAAAATACAATCTAATGAAATGTTTGATAATATACAGAGAAAATTGGATGGTTAGCTTAGAATGGTATAGTACGAGATGCCGCTGCAATAATCAGCAAGTATCTGTTTTTTTCTTTTTTAATTATTTTTTTGTGTATTAGAATAGATTACTCCATGGTCGGTTCTCAAAGTTACGCCACAATTATCTTTAATTAAATATAATTTGATTTGTATATCAAAATTACTATATTATGTATACTATGTGTTGGAGAACGGAGTGTCTTAACACTAAGTTCCCTCTGCCTACCCTGCAGTGTGCGGGATACAGCGTGAAGCGTTTGTATACTATTTACCATATATATTAAAGTGTTTAAATTCACATAATTGTATGAACAGCTCAACAATTGATCGCTGAGTTGAGGCCTTATGATTGAGAAATAAGTTTTTCAATAATTTGAGAATAAAAGATCTGAAGAAGTCGTATAACTGACAAGAATTCTGTTGAAAATTAATGACGGTGACATTTAAATTGTTAATATAAACTTTGTTTTTACATCGGTCTTAAAAAGAAAGTGACGTGACTCAAATATTTTTGGAAAATCATTGTAGACTCTCATATACTAACTGTAAAATAAATATAGTCTATATTTATTTAATGATTGGTATTAGTTAAGATTTTATAGTAAAATGAGGCCAGTCATGGCGCAGGGGCACAAGGTGTGACTGTAAAACCGACTGGTTGTGGGTTCGATCCCCACTCCAGGGGATGAAATATTTACTTAAATGTGTCGAGGACAAGAGCGGCGTTGAGTTCTGCTCCTCAACACGCAATGCCTCCAGAATTCGGCAGAAAGTGGGGAACGGAGTGTCTTAACACACTAGGTTCCCTCTGCCTACCCTGCAGTGTGCGGGATACAGCGTGAAGCTGATTATTTTTTTTATAGTAAAATCGTAAATTCTGAAATACATCACTTTCATTCTGAATACTTTTATTTCAATCGTAATAAAAATAAATAATAATATATACCGTAAAGACTTTGAAAAACAATAAGTACCTAGCCAATATTTGTTATATTGTTAAATTAAAAGAAATTTGAAATGAAACTCTTTACCCTATTAATAGCGTATATTTAGTAGATATTATACATTCTTGAAAACCCTAGTCTGTGGTCCGGTTTAAGAGTTTCATTTGAAATGTATAATAATCGCGGAAATCAAAGTTCTTATTGAATTAAAACAAAGTTTGTTTCGTAACGTTGAGTCTTACTGCTCAAAATTATTATAATTTCAAATTTGAGTGGAAAGTGGAGAATAATATTTCTTAACGCTAGTTCCCTCCGCCTAGCCTATTTAATTACGTATACTCGGACAGTAAAAAAATTGCTGTAATTTATCTTAGTTTCGTTCCTAACAAAATCTCATATTAATTGAAAGTAACTTTTATTGTAATCAAGATAAAATATAATGATAACAAATGATATATTACTTAAGTAAAGTGTTTATAAAAAATTGTGTCTATTAATTTTTTTTTTTTTTGTAATTTATTTACATAATTTTTTCACACCGTATCCCTCATATAGGCAGAGGGAACCTAGTTAAGACACCCTGTTCCCCATTTTCCGCCAATTTTTTGGGGTAGAGTGGCGGAACTAAACGCTGAGCTTTGCTTTGGTACCAGAGCGAAGAAATGAAAATATTAATAAATAATAATTCATTCCTCCGAATGGGAATCGAACCCACAACGCGATATACTTTTTAAAAATATAAATAAGTCAATATAATAATTATAGAACTATTTTCCTCAAGCGAATTTACTTGAACTTGCGGACAAATCCCTTGAGAGATCTATTTTTAATTAGAAATCGCGGCTGGGATGCACATGCTAATGGATGCGGTATTTATTATTAAGAAAATTTATCGGACGTTATGGAGGATTGTGAATGCTTTAATTAGATTTTATATTTTCTGCAATGTACATTTAAGTATAAAATATTATTATTTCTTAATATCTTCATTTTTTCGAACTACATTATTATATTTAAAATGGAATATTTTTTTTTGCAAACCGATTAAAATAAAACAAGTATGTTGAAGGATAGCAATTTGCTAAAATACAATAGTGCAATGCAATTAAATTGGTGAAACAGTTTCTGAGATTAGCGTGAACAAACGCACAGAAGAACAGATAAAATTTCGGTTCTATCGTTTTTAATCCCACCAATAAAAAAAATATCTAATCCATCTCATCTCAATGTAGTATACATTGAAGAGATCCAATACGATTTTATTATAAGTATATATAGATGTAATTCGCTACACAAAAAATATAACTTCATGTTTCGCGAGACTATGCCAAATAGTTCGTTCACGAAGTAACATTGCAAATAATTATAATTAGTATAGAATAATATTATTGTAGACACGTGCTTAGCATTTCTTTGTAAATAAACACGGGGTTTCCTTGTACTATTTATAAAATGAGGAGCGTTATTTAGTGAAATGATGGGGGTGTTCGAGTTCTTAACTTATTTTGGGTAAATTTAGCTTTGAATTTGAACTGTTAATCGTAATATATCCTTCGTGGCGCAGGAACACAAACGTGCGACTGTTAACTCGACAGGTTGTGGGTTCCATTTCCACTCGAGGAAATGAAATATTTCATATTTTCATTTCCTCGACCTGGCGGCGTTGTGTTCCGCCACTTTACAAGCAATGCTTCCAGAATTAATAGGAACAAAATGTCTTAACACCAGGTTCCCATATTCCCTCAGCCTACCCTACTATGTGCAGGTACCGAGTGAAAAAATCCTAATAAGTATACTATTGAGGCGAACACGTTTTAGGATGTCGAAATACTAAAGTGCGTACAAAAGTATGAAAACTAGCGAGTATAGTAATTAAAGAAATATATAGAATTGATCACGTATTCAACAATATCTCACTTGATGTAACTTGCCGATTTTTTTTTGCATTTTCACGATATGGCGCCTTATTGTCGCTGTGCGGTTTAAACGAATCATCAAAATCGGTCAACCTACTTGACTTCTACAACGCCACATAGACACTAACATACCTAAATAAACAAATTGATAAAACATTACTCTCCTACTCGTTGGTCGCTTAATAATTCATTCCTCCAAGTGAGAATGTACCACAAAATAATTATAATTTTTAACAAAAAACCGATTTCAACCAGATTCCGTAATCAGAACCTAAATAAACTCTCATCAAACTACCCTACAAATGCACTACACTGCAAATTTAAGATTCGTGTGATTTTCTCATGGATAATATTGTCAGAAATGGACCACACGGAAAGCTCCAGATTTCAAATAAAAACGAATCATCAAAAATCATTTCAGCCTGTCAAACCAAGTGACGTAACAAAAATAAATAAAAAATATAGTCCAATTGATAATCTCCTTATTTAACAGAACTCGGTTAAATACATGACGATAAAAACGATGACTAAAATATTTTCTGATAAATAAAAACTATATAAATCTATATTATAATATAAGAACAAGAACAGTAAACAATAATTTATTTATATTTATATTATACTCGTTGCCGCACTCGAGTGACATAATGTGCCATTTTCATGAAATGGGCACGTTAATGTGTGATCGGTGTGAATTTTATAACCCATTGTAAAACTATAGGTAGTTCCCCCTTTTTAGTACTTTTTTTTATATATTTTTTAATTACAGTTCTTAGATTAATTTTCTGTTGGTCATACTCACAGTAAATACTTTCACTGAAATGCATTATAATAGTAATTCAATGTTTATTGTTTTGTTTTTAAATTTTATTTAATTAAACAAAAGGTGAAAAAATGTGCTCAAAAAATCTTACGTTGTTTATGAGTTTGAATTCAAATCCAGGGAATGGTGATATCATGTGGACTCCGCGACTGACTTTAAATTTTTTGAACAGTAGACGAAGATCAGTCGATCGACCGATCGAAGATCAGTCCAGGATTGTATATAGAAAACTCTTACGCGACCGAGTGACTGGCAGACGTAGCTACTTGAAGGCGACTCTGATCAATCTTGAAATGCCGTTTTAATAATCTATAAATGAAAACGGCATCTCAAGATAGCTCTCAAGATCGATTTCAGAGCTGAGAGCGATTTATAAATACGTGCCTTAATGTCCACGTAAACAAAGTAGCAGGCGGCTGGTACAACATTATACTTGCTTAAGGTGAAACAAAGTAACTAATCAATATTTTTATGTATCACCTTTAAACTATCTTTATTTTAAGATTATTATATGTTTTTATTAACATGACCTGTCCCCAACTATCTATCAAAGTAAGAAAACCTTTTAAAACAATTGCAATCTCTCTTTTGCAGTCCGATCTGTTTGAAAACTGGCACTCATATTTAAATCTGATGATAATACAATCTATACTAATATGATAAAGCGGAAGAGTTTGTTTGTTTGTTTGTTTAAATGCTAAGATCTCTGGATGTTTTTTGTTTTCTATGAAAGCTACATTCTTCAGGAATGCTATAGGCTTTATTACATTACGATGTAAATTTTAGTTAGCATTAAATAACGAAATAAAAATACTAATGTAAGCCATCGAATTGCTTTAAACGCGTGCGCTGCAATAATCTCTATCTCTATATATAATAAGACAGTAAAAATATTTTGTCTGTACATTTAGTAATTTTGACTGAAATGGATAGAGGGACACTTAAAAAGAATGATATAAAGCAAAAATATTTTTTTTAATTTCTTATCTGTCTGTCGATATGTATGTCCACATTTTCTTTGAAAGTACTGAACTGATTTACTTGAAAATTTCACCAATTGCATTGTTTTAACTCAACTTAACTACTAAAGTTTGTTTCGTCAAAATCGGTTCATTAAAAAAGAGTTATCGTCATTTGAATTAACTTAAAGTATATGATAATATATATATATCATACATATTTAATANCATTATACAGCATTAAAGATTTTGCCGTTACACGCCGTTACATTACATGCCTATAAATATTTCAAGCTTCCGCTAGATGGCACTGTATCATCTATATATATATATATATAAAAGGAAATTATTTGAATTTGATAAGTTGTATTTTTGGGAGGTACGAAAATGCGACCTAAGATTTTAATAATTTTCACATTAGAAATCTTAAGTGCGTTGCAAACATACATTATATTATAGGTATATTAAAACATGAACATAATTCAGTGTATTAAATAAATAATTCTGTGGCTTAAGCGGGTGAAGCCGCGAGCGGGTCGCTAGTAGCTTAATATATGTCAATACATTGTATGACAAAAATATTATTTTTATGTATGGCTTTTATAGCATGTAATTTATTTATTTATTAGATCCATTAGTGATGATAACATTACACGTGTAGCGCCCGTGTGCAAAAACCCTAGCGCCCCCTAGGCCTCAAAACTCAATTACCATTTCAATACGATTAACAATTTATAAATAAAATTAAATCTAAACTTAAACGAAACTATCTATTTCGTTAATATGTGGCGAACTATTTTAAATTTATATTTAGTCAATGTATCTCCAAATGGGTCTAAGAGTTCTTTATTGTTGTTGAATATTTGAGATATTTGTGAAATCGGTGAGTTCCTACCCAAGATTGTTCTACGGAGAGGTCTTACTAGTAGCGTAATTGGCTTGCGTGGATACCGTATGGGACATTAAATCTTAATTTGGATATTATATCTGGATTATCGTTTGCGTAATTGGCTTGCGTGGATACGGTACGGGACATTAAATCTTAATTTAGATATTATATCTGGATTTTCGTTTGTGCCCTTAAGACATATAGGTATATTAAGATTAACAAATCTCTTCTGTTTTGAAATATGCAAGTATTTTGTTATATAATATGAATTTATTTCTTTGACCTACCATGAGCGAATACCAGTTTTGTACCAATTTGGACGTATACTTTTCGAGAAAATGTAAAATAAATATAATTCAACGCTCGACTCGCGCAGGGTGCGTCCTTGCCGCCGATGACATAAAGTAGCCAGGTAGTGCTTGCACTTTCTCAGAATTATGAACACAAGTTGTTATGATTGAATGTATCAATCTATTGGCAAATGCAGCACAATAAAAGTATTACAAGTGGTATGAGGGCATTTTTTAATATGAACCTAATGTCTAAGTCAGGAACAACAAAAAAACAATAAAACACTATGTATTTCTAAAAAAAATTATGTATTATGCAAAATTATGTATTTGTTTATGTTTGTTACAGTATGTTTACCCATCTTATCCTACGGGACGGCCATGGGATGGATTTCACCTAATAAGGCCCTACTTATGAGTGAATCTTCCCCTTCAAAAAGCCCTTTAAGTGAAGAAGACGTATCTTGGATGGCATCCATCATGTTTATATTTGCACCTATAGCTGTATTTTTGTATGGAGTAGCAGCTGATAAATTTGGAAGAAAAAATGCTTTGCTGTTCGCGTCTATACCTATAGCGGTAATTTGTTGTAAAATGTTTTTTTTAATTGTGGATTCCCAACCAGGATAGGCATTTATGGCTGTTTTTGATCTGAATATGTTACTAATATTAATAAAGTTGAAATGTTTAGTTGTGTTTATCTCAGGAACTACTGGTTCGAATTGAAAAAAATATTTTTGTATTCGATATACTGTACTTATGGTCAGAGTTACCACGGACATTTAGAAAAAAACATTAAGTACTTAGATTGAAATATACATCTTTTCAAGTGCCCTTTTTCATACAAAAAGCGTAAAAAAATATTGAATATGATAGAAATTTGTGACTTCTTAGCACATATTAGATGATTTTAAGATTGATTTTACCTTATATTACAGATCGGCTGGACAATAAAGCTGATATGCGCGCATCCTATAGCCTTGATCGGCGCACGCGCATTCATCGGTTTTGGTTCAGGCGGAGCTTTCTGCGTCTGTCCCCTATACGTGAAGGAGATAAGTGAAGACAGCATTAGGGGTATGACGGGGACGTTTGTTATATTCTCTCAGGTTATTTTTTTTTACTTGTGTTATACGTATATTTTATATCTCTTGCAACTAGTAGAATATAAAAGGGTATTTTCGACCAATTTGGAGCATTTCGGTATTAAGTCTATCTTTATCTCATCAGACTATGAAAAAACTTTTCTAATTCACGTAGGCAGAGAGAACATGGGAACTTAGTCTTAATTGACACTCCGTTCAGTTTAAGACACTTTCGTTTCCCACTCTCCGCTGAATTCTTGAGACATTGCGTGTTGAATGTCAGAACTCAACGCCACGCTTTACCTCGTTACGAAAGCGAAGAAATAAAAATATTGAATATTTCACTTCCACCAGTGTCGCGTTTACAGTACGCTTGTCCCGCTGCGCCGCGATAGCCTCAATAAAAAATATTTCAGTCAGACAAATATATTGAATGTTTTTTTTATAAAAAGAGTTAAATATCGAAACTTTTGATATATTCCCTGAACATATCTGCTACTTATGTTCAATTAATTTTTCCTATATCTTAAGGAACAACTTTTACTTCAAATAACTACATACAAGGTTGCTAAGAAGTTTCGTTCATTGAAAAATATTGTTGGTCGTCGCTTTGTTGGCGACGACCGATTGACGGTACGCGTTGCCATAGCAACGTGGATATTACTTTATAGCAGAGGTTCCCATCCTTTTCTTGATCAAGGACCACTTTTATATCATTCTTGGTAGCACGAACCACTATGCATGTAGGTATGATAAAAATTAACTGTGATAATCAAACAGAAACTTCGTCTCACTATCCCCAGTGATAAAATTAAAATCGTTCGCCGACCATATTTAGGCTTCTACGGACCACTGGTGGTCCGCGGACCACTGATTGGGAACCTGTGCTTTATAGAAAAGTGTATGTTGTCAAACTTATGGTAGCGTGTTGTGTTTATTTTGTTAATTTAATGTATATTTTTATGCGTTATTTTTAAAAAATAATAGCATTTTAAACTCCTTCCCTATATAAACTATAACTTGGCCAACGTATTAATATAGATATAATATCTCGGTAGAACTGCCGAGACGGTGGAATTTTATAAAATCATTATATTTTCGCCTCACTAAAATGACAAAATGACAGCTTGCTCTCTAACAATAGTATCGTTAACGATGCGTTTGTTTACCTTTTCTGTTAACTTCACGCAGTATCCAGCTATATAGCAGGCAGAGGGAATCAAGTGTTAACACACTCTGCCCTTCACGCACTGCCAAATTTTTGAGACATTACGTATTGAATGGCAGTACTCAACGCCTCGCTTCATCTTGTTACTAGAGCGGGGAAATGGAAATAGTAAATAATTCATTTCCCAGAGTCAACAACAGTCACACACTAGATATTTACATAATATATATATATATATATATATATATATATATATATATATATGTTGTTGTTTCTACCCTTAGCGCTGTGAAGTACAACTTGCTGAAATGCATAGTGGAAATTCAGTGTTTCCTCACTCTCTCTTTACTTTACTTTCGCCAAATTTTAAAATATTACGGATTGAGTAGTGGAACCCAGCGCCGAACATTGTCATAACGTGGCGGGGAAAAGGAAACAGTTATTCTTCCTAGAAGGATTCGAAATTTTAACTAAATTTTAACCCAATATGGACACTGCGTTCCAGTCCACTGCACTATGAAGGTCTCAATATTATAGATGCGAGATAAAAAAAATATTATTTTTTTGTTTACAGACGATGGGTAACCTGTTCGTGTTCATATTAGGGGACCTCTTACCATTCCACACAGTGCTGTGGATCCTTTTGGCGATACCTCTGATTCACTTTTGCATTCTACTCAAACTTCCTGAAACACCGTCTTACTTGATTAAATGCGGCAAGAATGAGGTAAGTTGCTTGAATATAAGTGCAACAGTAATTTAAAAGAGTTGTGGGTTCGAATTCCAATACTCTGTCATATCTAGTTATATTTCTCGCGTAACTTCATTTATTAAAATATTGAATTATTACAATTTCAAAGAATTTTATTTTTTAAAGGTACCTACTGTTATCTTTACGAGTTTAATTTTTCGAGGCACAACTTGCATTGAGTTCCGCCACTCAACACGTAATGCCTCAAGAATTCGGTGGAAAGTGGAGAACGGAAATATCTTAATTTGAAACGGAGTATCCTAACACTGGACTCCCAGGTTCCCTCTGCCTATCTTGAAGCTAAAAATCGTAATAAATAGTAGTAACATTACTACATTATATATTAAACACAGGTTACATCATTTAACACAAATTGCATTTCAATAACATGTAATGTCATTTGTCTCCTTTTGTAATTACAATAATGACATTCACAACAATGAATCCAATTTAATGACATAATTTTTTTTAATGACATAATTGCACAACTGAAAAAGTGGAAAATATCTTTTTTTTTCACACCTTTTTATTAGATCGGGTTGTGATAAACTATGTAATAAAATCTAAGAATCTGAATTTGAATCCCTTGCAATAATTGTGGACCGATCCCCACTCGGGAGAATGAGCTATTACTTAAAATTAAAATTAAATTAGCTTCACGCTGTATCCCGCACACAGCAGGGTAGGCAGAGGGAACCTAGTGTTAAGACACTCCGTTCCCCACTTTCTGCCGAATTCTGGAGGCATTGCGTGTTGAGTGGCAGAACTCAACGCCGCGCTTAACCTCGACACCAGAGCGAAGAAATGGAAATATAAATTTAAGTAAATATTTTATCTCCTCGAGTGGGGATCGAACCCACAACCAGTTGGTTTTGCAGTCACACCTCGTGCCGCTGCGCCACGACCGGCCTCAGTTATTACTTATTTATTAATATTTTCATTTCTTCGCTCTGGCACGCCAAGGCCAAGGCAAGAAGGCCAGTCAACACGTAATGCGTCGAAATATTCGGAGGAAAGTAGGGGACGGAGTGTCTTAGCACTGGGTTCCCTCTGCTTTTTTAAACTATATATTTCGTATATATACATATATATCTTATCAATAAATATCACAGTGTACACTTGAGCGAATAAGCGAAGCTACAAAGCGAAATAAGCGAAATTATATTATAATTAGACAGATTTTATGTGGGAATTGTAAATTCATTATCACATTTTTTATCTTCACGTTTTTCAAGTGTTTTTCGTGCATATAGCAGGGAAGGCAGAGGGAATCTAGTGTTGAGACACTCTACGCACCGCCCAAGTTACAATACGATAGCACCCAATTGCGGAAATTGATATATTTTTACTAGAGTGGAGAAATAAAAATAAAAAATTAAGCATACCTCCGAATAGGGATCGAACCCACAACTATTACGTTTACAGCCACACTGTACCAATAAGCAAAGATGATTTCTAACAATATGAAAATTTTATTTACTTTTTTTAAACGCTTTTATCATCTGTACCTACATCTATCTATTCCCATTTACCGCCAAATTCTGGAGGCATTGCGTGTTGAGCGGAATTCAATGGCACGACACCAGAACGAAGAAATGAAAATATTAAATATTTTAATTCCTCGAGTAGAAATCGAACTCACAACCTGTCGCATTTACAGTCACACGCTTGTGCCCCTGCGCTACGACTGGCCTCTTCCCTTCTTAAATTAATTTGTGATCATTATTTAAGGAAACGGCAAAAGTCCTCGGCTGGCTCAGATCTCTGCCGCCAACCGACAAATCAATCATAGATGAAGTGGATCGACTCGTCAGTGAAACACAGACCACTAGCGAACCGAAGTTTTCTCCCAAATTATTATGTAAGTATAAGAAAAATATATTTAATCACTTTTATTACACATTTAATTACATATAAATAAAAAAATATAATATAATATATATAAATAATAATGTAAGTAAAATAATAAATAATCTGTTATAAAAACATATTTTTGTGCACGCCATAAATAAAAACAAAAAAAATAAAAACCTTTAAATACTCTTTGAAAACGTAAACAAAACCCTTAAAAGTACTGCGAAAGTTATATGTACGTATACATATATTTAATATTGCGTACCAATGAGCTTCACGTTGTATCCCACAAAGAGCAGAGTATGAAACTAGTATTAAGACACTCCGTTCCCCACTTTCCGCCGAATTTTTTGAGGCATTGCGTGTTGTGTTGCGTAACTTAACGCTGGGTTTTGGCCTTGGTCCCAGAGCAAACAAATGATTATTTCTTAATATTTTTTAAGAAATAATTCATTCCCTCGAGTGGGGATCGAACCCAAAACCGTCACGTTACAGCCTCACCCTATCTTTTAAAGTGGATATAGCAAACTATATATAATAAAAAGTTACCAAATTGTACATTTTTAATTATCTTAGTTTGGTTACAAATATTTAAAAAAAACATTTGAGTTACTATAATAATAATACAAAATATATTAGATTAAAACTATACTATTACAAAATATACAAAATTTTCATTACACATTTCATAATATATTTTTTAAATCAGTAAGTGTTGATTTAAGGTCTTAAGGGCTAAGATCTTAAGGAAGTTTATGGCATACAAACTCACCACCATTCAAGACACCCCCCTCAGAGTCCTGGAAATGTCCTTGGAATCGATTCTAGAACCTTCAATACAATTATCAATTTTACTAAGACTTGTAAATTAAAATATCTACGCAGACCTTTGCCCTACATTTTACTAAACCAGCTAAGTTATATCAAACACTCCCGCCCTACATAGTATGCGGATGTAAACAAAAATAAAAACCCGTCAAGTGCGAGTCGCATTCGCCCGGTACAGTTCAGTACCAATTTCATGATTGTAGGTCAACGGAAACGTGACTTATGAAGTAATTTGCAAATTTATATTTTACTGAGGGAGCTTTTCCGATTTTTTTTCCTTTATTTGTATTTTTGGAAAGTACCCATAAGTAGGCACCCACAGGTTTTGATTTATTGTTTTTCGGTCATTTTCATACAAAGTGCTTGTATATTTTGATTGCGTTGATTTAGAAACTTAATATTTTCTATGCATCGAGGGATCGTATACCTGGATATGTGATATTAATTTCAGCTTGATACTCCTACGCCTCCTACGCGGTCTTGAGATAAACGATCTTGACAGACGGACAGACAGACGTAAGAAGGTACGCGTGAGTCTCAAGTTTTTAGGCACGGTACCCTAAAAATTGTATTCAAAACAAATTTATTTGTTTCAATTGGCGGCGACCTCTCGCCGAGTCCTTGATATCTGAGCTCATCATTTTCAATTCCATCTTTAATTGGGTTCCTCTACTTGTTTGGTGTCAAATGGCATTCTGGTGTCAATTGGCCGGTCACATGCGTCATCGATTGATGGAAAAAAAGTCTTTAATTGTTCCTGTTTTAGTGTTGTTGTAAAGAAATTGTTTGTTTATTTTTACTTTTTAAATTTAATGTAACACCATACCTGTATGAAATGAAAACAATCACATTTTCACAATTTTAAATAGTTTACGCAGATATTGGACGGTTTTTAATGATATCTTTAATTGATAAGCTTCTTAAATTATTTTATTCTCTCCATCTATCCAATAAGGCAAAGTGATTTTTGCTAAACAAAAACAATAAATCCAAAAATCAACACTACCTTCCCTCTGCCTACCCTGCTATGTGCGGCATACAGCGTGAAGTTGAAAAAAAATAGTTCCTTTCCTTTCTCTCAAGTAATCCGAAAGATTCATATATTTATTAAACATTTTTGTTATTTTAATCTTTGATATGTTTATTGGTTTTGTAAACAGAGGATTTACAACGAAAATCATTTTACAGTTTCAGACAAAGTCACAAGAAAAGCATTTTGGGTAGCACTAACTGTGAACCTTACGCGTGAATTTTGCGGTTGTATAGCGGTGTTGGTCTACGCCAGTCATATATTTGCTGAAGCGGGAAAAGTACCTGGTACCAGCATCGCCTTGTCGCCGAATAAACAATCGATTTTGTTAGCCGTCGTACAAATCATCGGGTCGTTTTTGGCGTGCCAGCTTGTGGACAGAGCTGGAAGGAAGGTAGGTTTACATTTTTTTTTATTCAATACCTTAACGCTGCTAAATGCTGCCACAATGAAGAATTTGTAGTTTTAAAAAATCAGGAGGAATTTTAATATATAAATAGGGTGTAATAAGATATTTATTTAAAAAAAGATATTTTCATAATTTAATTAAAAAACCTTATAATAGGTATTTCAAAATATTTTATTCTAGCTAAAGCGTCTCCTTTAACGTGTAATGGGAATAACAAAATCGTTATAGCCATAAAATATAAGACACGGCAGATAATTTTTCTTTTTCTTCTTTGATGATGATGAATGAATCTTTAAAAAGTGAGTAAAGTCTCTAAAGGGTTCGATTCCCGTTCAAGGAAATGAACTATTTAATATTTTAATATTTTCGTTCTGATAACAAAGCAAAGGGAGGTTTTGGCAGAAAGTTGGGAACGCTAGATTCCCTCTGCCTACCCTGCCATATGCGGGGTACAGCGTGAAACTGAGAAAAAAAAGAAAATAATAGAGACGATCAATTTAGCTTGCCATGCTATACTTTGCTGTGGTTTTGGATTCCCTAAACATTCGAAGAATGATTCTTTTATCATACTTTTATTTCTCTGGTTTGGTTTGATGCCTTATGTTCGCACAGTAATTAGAAAGTGAAATGAGTTTATTAAAACCAAATAAAATCATCTAATATATAATCTTTCCAAAGAAATAACCTAAAATATCAAATAGTTATTATTATAGCATTAAGGTATTATAGACAACAATTTTAACTCTAATAAAATTAATTTAATTTTTTTTTCAGCCACTCCTAGCAATAACAAGCGTGGTGGCTGGCTTCAGTATGTGTTTACTCGGCGTATGGTTCTACCTGCAAAGTATAGGTATTTTCATGCCTGGATGGGTGCCCATTGTGGCCTTGTGTATATGCATATTCGCTGACGCCTCCGGTTTGCAACCGCTACCTTTTGTTATTATGACCGAAATGTTCAGCTTTCAGGTAATTTGAAGTTTGATTTTTGTTGTTTTCTATATATTGTTAAAATCAGCTTCACGCTGTATCCCGCACACAGCAGGATAGGCACAGGGAACCTAGTGTTAAGACACTCCGTTCCCCACTTTCTCCCGAATTCTGGAGGCATTGCGTGTTGAATGGCAGAACTAAAATTTTAAATTTAAGTAAATATTTCATCTCCTCGAGAGGGGATCGAACCCACAACCAGTCGGTTTTACAGTCACACCTCGTGCCGCTGCGCCACGATTAGCCTCCTATATACTGTAGGTTCCTCTTTAATGGGTCAAGTGAACAGTGTCTAACTGTAAACCTAATAGTAAAATAAGATCACAATTTCTATTCCATAAAACGTTTTTATTGATGTTATAACGCTGGTGCAATAAGTTTAATTTTATTTTAGAAAGTTAAGCCTGTGGCTTCAAATACCTAATTGGGTAAAGAGCCACGACAGACGTTGCGGCAGAGTGGGTGACTGTAATCGCAACGGTTGTGGGTTTAATTTACTTACTCGGGAAAATTAAATATTTTCCGTTCGTAGCTCTGGTAAGAAGACAAAGCACAGCGTTAAGTTCCGCCACTCAATGTGTAATCAGTGTAATGTCAATGTAGAATTAGGGAACAGTGCCTTAATATTGGGTCCTCTTTGCACGCTATGCAGGAAAACCGTGACCTACGTACTTTTACAATATTAAGGTTCAGTTGGAAAATACTCAATTGTTCAGAAAATAGTGAAATAGAATCATATTTCTCATCTATCGCTTTATCGGTGATATATTTTGTTTTTATTTACTTGATATAGTTCTATTTCTCAATAAGTATTGGTTCTGAGATAAGCTAAAAATACAGAACATTTATATAGACTATCGTTATTTTACACGACGTTTTTATAAATTTTCTTTTTTGCTTAGTATCCCGCATATAACACGGTAAACAAAGGGAGCCTAGTGATAAGACACTGTTCCCGACGCACCGCCCACTTCCCCTTTTTTGAGACATTGCGTGTTGGGTAACGGAACTTCCAATTCCACCGCGCGAGAATCGTATCCACAACTGTCGCATTAACACTTATACGATACGCCATAACGGCCTGTTTTTATAAATATGAAAATTTCTGTTTCAGCTCCGAGGCACAGTGGCTACACTCATAATAGCCATATCGCTAGCAACCGATTTCGCTCTTCTAAAGTTATTCGCCCCTTTGAACTCTTGGATTGGATATTATTCCACATTCTGGATTTTCAGCGTGATTTGCTTAAGCAACGTGTTCTATTTAATATTCTGTGTACCTGAAACTAAAATGAGAAGTCTTGAAGATATTTATGCTGAATTAGCCGGAAAAAAACAGAAGAAAGATGTTGAGAGCAATGCGTAGTTCGTGATAGTTTTAATATACCCTTGAATGCGTGAAAGGGCTTAAAAATAATCGATATTTATTCGATTATTTTATTAATCGCCATTTGTATTTTTTTATAATGTTGCCATATATTTCGTAAGATAATAATTAAGCAATACTTTTAATTATGTAACTGAACTGCCGGTTTAATGAGTAAATAAGCACTATCATCAAATGCATATTTATTTTTGTATAACTAATAATTTCCTCCAATTCCACTAGATATCTTTAATTTCCAAAATTAGATGATTAAATATAATAGTTATAAAATCACCCAAAATAAAAAAAAATGGTTGTAAATGAATAAAAAGTAGATAACAGAGTGATTTGTCATTTAGTTCCTCAATTGAAAAAAAATCTTAAAATAAAAAATACAGCATTTAAGGGTTAAGTACAGCATTATTATATTATATTAGTAGTACATTAATTCAAGTCATTTGGTTATAAGTTTATAAAACGTTATACGGTTTAGTTTAACTAAAAACAAATTGCTTTAATTTTAAATTAATAATAATTATTGTATTATTTTAATAGTTAAATATTATTTTAAAGTATTTAATAAGTGTAAATATTAAATATAAGGCAGCGTTCAGATATTCTGAATATAGATTGTGATTATGAAATAAAATAAACTACATACATTTTAATGTCATTGTTTTTTTTACCTTTATTTATATCTATGTGAAATGTGTGAGATGGTCTGCATATGCGTTCATTAAAAAAATATATATTTTCAATTCACTATACTTGTTAGAAAAATAATATGCTATGCAACAACCTATGATTTAAAACGAAATAACCCTATAACAAGATTATTAATTACCATATTACTTTTAACACTAGGTAAAAACTCCAATAGTGTACATCCAAAAAACTATTTTAACTTTTTTTCCTCCTCCGCGGGCGGTCTTCGCAAATGCATTTCGCATTTACGCAGAGCGCACGAACAGCGAGTGGTACAGCGGAAACCCTCTCCACCAATATGAGACACCACAGGATCGCATACTACTGCGACGCCTCGGTGGAAAGCCCGCATTCAGTGGTACCTCGGGGCTCCTCCTAGGACACTCGTAGCCTCAATGACTTGCAGAAGGATCACTATGATCTTCCCGCGGCAGCTCATCTGGGATAGGGGGAGTAGGGGATGCGCATACTGCCTTCTTCTGCCCCTTGGCCTAAGCAGGCGAAGCAAGTCTGCGCTGGACTCCCGCAATAGCTGCCCGCCTCGCGACCACTAATTGCGCGGTATGCATGTACTCTGGTAAGCACTTGGCCTGCACCTCCCAAGGGGGGTCGCTTGCCAACAGAGTCGCCGCCGTCCAGGATACGGTACGGTACCCTCGAATCGCTGTTACCGCTATGACTCGCTGCACTTTACGCCATCGACCCCAGTGGAACCCCGCAACAGATACTTCTTTGACCGAACTATTCATTTTCTCCAATCCATACGACTACTCGGTATTTGTAGTAGTTATCTAACAGTCGTCAGAGATAGGTAGGCACCAGAGATAGTTATTAATTAAAATTTCAGTTTGATTATTAGTTTATTTTTTTTAAATACCTAAATAGGATTGGATAGGAGAAGATTGGGAAACCATGCTCTACAGCAACAGTATTATAGTTTCTCTATCCCAATCCTGGTAAAAACTACAAAGGCAATAAAAAATAAAACAAACATTACAAGATTTACTTATTTTAATAAATAACCAAGCCTAGTTTACAAAAAGCATTTTTTTATTTTTTTTTATATTTTTTAGAAAATATCTGTATACTAGACTTATCATTGACAACTTCCTGCCAGTTGAGAAAACAGTGAATTTAAAAAAAACCGTCGTCGTGAACTTAAATAAGGACTAGTAAAAACCATATTTATTTAACGTTATTTCATATAATTATTAAACATCATTTCTTATAATGTTTTGGAAAATTTTCTAACGTAAGACAAGCTGCTATGAACTTAACAACATCTAGGAAATTAGAATACTTTAGATTGTTTCTTTTATCATAATTAACAGTTTAATGTTATTATTATTTAATAACTGTAACTGAAACTTTAACAAAAAAAATTTTACTGAAACTTTAAAAAAAAATTACATTTTCCTAGATGTTGTTCATTCAACGACAAAATTTTGAAACACAAAACTAAAAAAAATACGTAAATCCAAACAAAAATGTGTTACAATTCAAAAAATATTTTGAGTTAGATATATGTTTAAAAACAATAATATCTATTTATTTTGGCATTTCTTAAGCATTTAGAAACAAATATAATATAAAGAGAAACAAAATATAATAGAATAAAATAGTTTTTCTTTAAATATGGTCCAAGATAATATATCAATTCCTAATAATCCTTATATATGTATGTATATGACAAACAAAAAAATAGTGCCATCTCTTTTACACTTAATTATTGACATAAGGGACCATTCAAGTATTATGGAACACACTTTTTTTTATTTTAATAAGCATTAACGTTTTCTCGTAATTTAACCGCTTAGTTTTTACGTAAATGACAACTACATTATTACTGTATTTTTTTAATACGTACAATATAACTAAAGAGATTCCCCGTAAAACAAAAATGTTTATTAGGTAGGAGGTTTTGATAAATGATTACCAAGTAACAGGCCTCGCAATAATTTTTGTCACTGACTTTACTAAGGTCACTGTTCCATCTGACATTTTATATTGTTTAGAAAAAAAAACCAATGACATATAATACAGAAGGGAGTAAGCAACTAAGATTTTAATTACCTAGTTTCTTATTTAAATTCAAAAAACAATATAATAGAAACACTATTAATAATAATATACTTGATGCGTTATGTAATACTAAAATGCTCCCTAAAAAAAGAGACAACCCACATCGATATATAGTTTATAATCTATATCTTAAATATAAAATCATAAATATTTATTTATTTTTTAAATAAATTCACATTTTCACGTAGTTTTGTTCACATATTAAAGAAATCATAATTTATGATATTAACAAACTAAAAAGAGCAATTATTAATAAAAGCAAAACAATATATATTTCCAAGTTGGCAACACTTAAAGTGAATAACGTAAAAACATAAATATTTATTTCTGTAGACAAAACGCAGTTTTGAGCAAAAATCGTAAAATTAATTAAAAAAAACCGATTTTCGCGAAAACTGTCAGATTATTATATATAAAAAAAATAAACAAAAAAAGATCAAATCTAGTATTCAAGACCATTATCTGTCAAAATATTTGGCCACAATGGTTAAAAATTCCTAATATAATATAAGATATGAGTTTATTTATCTGTATTTATATACATATGTTGGAACGAATATTTGATCCATCATTATAATGTTGGAACAAATGTTGGAACCAAACATAAACACAGACAGAAAGGAGTGTCTAATTATTATATATATACATATATATATACCAGTTAAAACTATATTAGAAATGTAGTATGTTCATAAGAAAATATTTTCATATTTCTTAAATTCTTATCTACACTTTTGACTATATTTAAATAAAAAATCTACTAAAATAATAATTTTAACTGGATAATGAGTTTTTTTTTAATCAAAATATTTAAAATAAAAACCAATACACGACGTATTGGTAATAATGTATTGGTATTAATATATTGATATAATAATTAAAGCACTCCCCAATAAAACAAGCACTCAACGCTAATAGGACACAGCCACATAGTAAAAAGAATCTATTTATATTAAATATGACAATCATTCAATATTACTTACTCAATTTAGTTTTTTTTTAAATATTTTTTTTAACAAATTCACATTCAAGTTTATTTTATACAATTTTTTGATTTTATAAATTAATTACAAGAAGTACAAAAAAAGAGGCTTTGAATAATTTAGAGGAATTTTATTGATATATAAAAAAAATATTAGTGATGCCATCATGGCACATTGGGACAGTGTCTCAATGTAAGCACAATGATAGTGGCTTCGATTCTCAATCGGGGAATTGAATTATTTTCACGAATGTATAATTTTTTACTATTTTCCATGATCTGGTAAGACTAAGGCAGTGTGGGTGATGAAGTGTCTTAATACTAAATTCCACATTCTTTTATTGCTATATTTAGGATATATTGTAAAGCGAAAAATAAACTGATAAAAGTTCTGTTGTAACGTAAATTCCTCTTAATACGAAAATTCATGATAGATTTCTTACAATATATGAAAACTGAAATTTAAAAAGATAAATATATATTTATAGTACAAAGTACAAACCTCTTTTATTAAAAGCACTTGTAATAAAATTCACAACTGTCAAATTGACATCTGTCAATGTCAAACCCAAAATAAATATAGATAATAAAACTTTAGTTACAAATACTCAGAATGTCTATTTCACTTCATTCAAATTAATTCTCTTTTTGACACACACAATTTTAAGTATTAACGTCATTGATATAAGAAACACTTTCGCCGTGAGAGTTATTATATTATAGTTTTTTTTAATACTAGTGACTATATATGTTTACTAAATTATAATATATTACAAAAAAGTAAAAATATTTAAGTTTTCATAACATATGTACAAATCAATATAAAACACAAGAACGATTTAAGAAAAAACCGCATCTGATCATAGATTATTCACCTATATCTCAATACATATTATGTGTAAGGTGCATAGATACTAATAAATAGTTTAGCAAATTTTAGTCTCCTCCATATTATATTTTTTTATATTAAAATGATAAAACTTTGATAACGAGTAATGATAATAGCGACAATAAATTTATAATAATTATTGTTAGTGTAAAAAAAATATATAACTGAAAGAAAATTACACCTTCACAGATAATCAACAAAACACCATATAGCCACTAGTACAGAATAAAAAAAGAGATTAAAAAAAAAACTCACACGGCACTAAAATCCTATTACCTCCTGCACATTATGTACATTAGCGGTCAGGCGTCACTCTCTGTTCTTTCCACTTTGTCTGCAATCTCCACATTGCCCGTTTTATCAGCATTATCCGCTTTATCCGCATTGTCCGTCTTTTCCGTTTTTGAATCGGTTGATATTGAACTTGACGTTAAACTGTTGGGCTGAGAGGTTTCTTTACTTTGTGGTTCTTGAGAGTTTCGAGTTTCGGATTTTTCTTTTGACGTGTCTGTAAATTTATGTATTAAATATGAATACTTTTGTATAAAATAATATTTTAGAATCGTTAAATGTCAATACGATAGTTCAAATGATGTGTTAAAAAAAGATTAGTTTCACGCTTTTTCCCGCATTGCAGAATAGGTAGAAGGAAAATACTGTAGAAACACTCTATAACTCCACTGTTTTTGGAAAAGTATAAAAATTTAAACTCAGAGGGATTTGAACCCGCACCTTTTGAAAACTGTCCAAGTGATCTAGCCACTAAGCCATATGTTCTCATCAGGATACGTTGACATTCTTATACTACATTTGTTACAACCAATTTATGTTGTTAGCATCTCTGTATTTGGATTTTGTACTAAGTTCCGCTACCCAAAGACTGATATTAATTAAATATTTTTAACAATTTTAAAGTGTTATCTATTAGAGCGGGGAAAAAAAGTAAGTATTATAAAATATATAATCATTTCCTCGAGGAATTTGAAATGAATAGAAGGGGAATGAACTTACAACCACCGCGTTTACAGTTAATAGCTGTCGCTCTTCAACACGACGACCTGATGTGTTTAATATGCTATATTATAAATTATAATAACAGAAAATAAATTACACTATAATAATATATTATTATTTAATAGAACCCAAAATACTTGTATTCAAAATTCTAGTAAATATCTTCTATATCTCAATAAATACTGACAAATCTAATTATATTGCTTAACATATTTTCTAAAATAAACAATTACAAATTCAAATCTGTTTTCAATTTAAATTTTACATAGGAGAAGGTGGTAATGTGTTATGTGTTATGAAGAATCACGGTATCCAGTAAAATTTTTTTAAAATGGAACATTAAAATGACAATAATAAAATTATACAAGAAAATCTGAGAGAAGACAGACCATTCCTATATTTACGAAGCAGTTTAAAACTGCACCCATCAAGACTTAACTTTTTAATTATGTGCTGAATTATTTTAATATAATAATTTTGTCATAGCTGCAGAGAGTTCAACATTATGTTTAATTAAGTTTGTCCCACAGGATTTTTAAGGTAAATATGCACAACATTGAATGTTTTATATGTCATAAGACATATTAATAGATTCTATGATGTTGGTAATATGGGCCCCTCTTATTACTTGTATTATGATCTTAGGGGCCATATAATTTATATATCACATATTACCACCTTCTCCCTAAACAAAGATAATATCTGCATAATATTTTAAGCGGCCGGATCTTGATAAGACTTTCAACATAAACAGGAAAAATAACTAATAAGATCGATTTTGTCCATTATAAAAAATACGATTTTACACTAAACAAACTAAATCACTACCAATCAAACTACCAACAATACAGAACTGTACTAACATTTAAATTAACAATAACATAACTCAAACAATCTCTTCGAACTGTCTCTTCTTTGTAAAAAAAATAATTGGAAAAAAATCCTTTTCATTTGCAACGATTAAACCACGCTTGCCAAGTGAGCTTCCTCAACAGTAAATCTTTAATGAAATATTTTTTATCTCTAAATGTTTTCTTTCATTTATAATTTAAAGTAATTTATTTTCTTTTTTTATAGCTTCACACTATATCCAGCACATACACACCAGCAGGGAACCTTGAAATGTAGTGCTAAGGCTCCACTCCAAAACACTTCAACACTTCCATTCGCACTTTCCGCCGAATTAGAGGCGTGTTAAATGGGAGAACTCAACGCCGCATTTTGCCACGTTGTTACCAGAGCGACGAAATGTAAATTTTAAATATTTCTTTTCCATGAGTGGGAATTGAACCCATAAATGACCTGTCGCGATTACAGTCGCACGCCTGTGCATCTGTGACACGACAGCCTTTCTATTTTTTATAGCTGATTAAAATAAGTTCATATAAAATGTCGAGCTTCCAACCCTTTAACTGCAACCTCTCTTTTTTATATATTATTTTTTTCTTATTATTGATATCAATTAAATACAAGATAATATTTAATTAATTTTATATTAATTAACTGCGCGGCGTTGAGTTCTGCCCCTCAACACGCAATGCCTCCTGAATTCCTCAGAAAGTAGGGAACGGAGTGTCTTAACACTAGGTTCCTTCTGCCTACCCTGCTGTGTGCGGGATACAGCGTGAAGCTGATTTAATTAACTTAACTTATCTTCACGCTTTATTCCTAGCGGGGTAGTCGGAGAAGATGAAGTGCCAAATGCTACAGTCTCTACATACCTCTTTCGCTTCGTCCACTGTCATCAACCTCTTCATACATGCCGTCCGGGGGCTCCTCAAACTTTTTACGTGACCTTCCTCCTGTATATTTGATACCGTGTTTTCGAAGGTCAACCGAGGCCTCCACCTCTCACTTATCCATCTTAAATATTTTTTGCCATTCTTTCATCATTCATTCGTTCGACGTGCTCAAACCAGCTGAGCAGGTTCTTCATTCTCACCATGACATCCTCGGTAGTACCTGCCATTCTGTGTATCTCTCCATTGCGGATTCTATCAGCTAAGCTGACTCCGGATATCCTACGAAGAGATCGCATCTCCACGGCATTCATCTTATTCTTCTTCCGTAATACCCACGTTTCGCTGCCGTATAACAGCGTCGGTGCCAACACTGCATTGTGTACGGCCAAACGCGCAGCTGCGCTGACATTTCGCCGTCTCATCAATGCAGCTAAGGCTCCGTTAACCCTGTTACCGGCAGCAATACGCCTTTCCACATTCATCTCGTATCTTCCATCTCTACTGAACATGCTTTTAAAATATACCACTTCATTCACTTGGTTTCTTACCATTTACACTGATCTTGCATTCCGCCCATTCTTTATCTCTTTCAATATAATATTTAATTGATATTAATAATAGTAATATAATATTAATTTTTGCCGATTTTCTTTCAAAACAGGAAATAAAAAGGGTAGACATAACATTTAAATGCACAATTCACATATTTAAAATATCTTAAACTCACCGGCGCCATGCGTGGCGGGCCAGGGCTTTCTAACGAACATGTTTTCTACGATCCTGTCTATGTTATCTTTTTCTGATGAATTTCCTGGTCTGAAATTGTAATAGAGAATAATTAGAATGAAGTATTATTAATATAATTTCCACCTTTTTTTTTTCAAGAAACCCCTAATTTTAAAATAATATTTAGATAATAGTAACCACTGTCGACAGTGCTAATAGAATATTAGTATCATTGATTTAGTGGTTACTATTGTGTTAGTAATACCTCTAAAATTATTAAAATAGGCAAAGTATACATCTTAGGCTATTTTAGTAATTTTATAAGATGTTGAAAAAAAAGTAGAGAAAAAAGTTATGTTGAATTTTTTATTCACATTCATAAAAATAATTATCCGGAAATTGAATTATAATACTATTTTATTTGATATCGATACGCCGCTATTTTATTTGATATAGCGCCGAGTTAACCGGTTTAGGAAA
Organism: Heliconius hermathena; assembly: GCA_013403705.1. Classification (NCBI taxonomy): domain Eukaryota; kingdom Metazoa; phylum Arthropoda; class Insecta; order Lepidoptera; family Nymphalidae; genus Heliconius; species Heliconius hermathena. The sequence continues at coordinate 176,750 of JAAIXJ010001882.1, forward strand.
GAAGTTTCCTAAACGGGTTAACTCGGCGCGAACTTTACAAGTGACGCGAAAGAACATTTTTATTTAAAAAATGAAATGATGATTGTCTTACATATAGAGCTAAATAAATTATCTACCAAGGTATAGTCTGTCTAAACTCTTATTGATAATCGGAGGTACTCGCGTAAAATTGCGCAGAANATTTAAATTTTACATAGGAGAAGGTGGTAATGTGTTATGTGTTATGAAGAATCACGGTATCCAGTAAAATTTTTTTAAAATGGAACATTAAAATGACAATAATAAAATTATACAAGAAAATCTGAGAGAAGACAGACCATTCCTATATTTACGAAGCAGTTTAAAACTGCACCCATCAAGACTTAACTTTTTAATTATGTGCTGAATTATTTTAATATAATAATTTTGTCATAGCTGCAGAGAGTTCAACATTATGTTTAATTAAGTTTGTCCCACAGGATTTTTAAGGTAAATATGCACAACATTGAATGTTTTATATGTCATAAGACATATTAATAGATTCTATGATGTTGGTAATATGGGCCCCTCTTATTACTTGTATTATGATCTTAGGGGCCATATAATTTATATATCACATATTACCACCTTCTCCCTAAACAAAGATAATATCTGCATAATATTTTAAGCGGCCGGATCTTGATAAGACTTTCAACATAAACAGGAAAAATAACTAATAAGATCGATTTTGTCCATTATAAAAAATACGATTTTACACTAAACAAACTAAATCACTACCAATCAAACTACCAACAATACAGAACTGTACTAACATTTAAATTAACAATAACATAACTCAAACAATCTCTTCGAACTGTCTCTTCTTTGTAAAAAAAATAATTGGAAAAAAATCCTTTTCATTTGCAACGATTAAACCACGCTTGCCAAGTGAGCTTCCTCAACAGTAAATCTTTAATGAAATATTTTTTATCTCTAAATGTTTTCTTTCATTTATAATTTAAAGTAATTTATTTTCTTTTTTTATAGCTTCACACTATATCCAGCACATACACACCAGCAGGGAACCTTGAAATGTAGTGCTAAGGCTCCACTCCAAAACACTTCAACACTTCCATTCGCACTTTCCGCCGAATTAGAGGCGTGTTAAATGGGAGAACTCAACGCCGCATTTTGCCACGTTGTTACCAGAGCGACGAAATGTAAATTTTAAATATTTCTTTTCCATGAGTGGGAATTGAACCCATAAATGACCTGTCGCGATTACAGTCGCACGCCTGTGCATCTGTGACACGACAGCCTTTCTATTTTTTATAGCTGATTAAAATAAGTTCATATAAAATGTCGAGCTTCCAACCCTTTAACTGCAACCTCTCTTTTTTATATATTATTTTTTTCTTATTATTGATATCAATTAAATACAAGATAATATTTAATTAATTTTATATTAATTAACTGCGCGGCGTTGAGTTCTGCCCCTCAACACGCAATGCCTCCTGAATTCCTCAGAAAGTAGGGAACGGAGTGTCTTAACACTAGGTTCCTTCTGCCTACCCTGCTGTGTGCGGGATACAGCGTGAAGCTGATTTAATTAACTTAACTTATCTTCACGCTTTATTCCTAGCGGGGTAGTCGGAGAAGATGAAGTGCCAAATGCTACAGTCTCTACATACCTCTTTCGCTTCGTCCACTGTCATCAACCTCTTCATACATGCCGTCCGGGGGCTCCTCAAACTTTTTACGTGACCTTCCTCCTGTATATTTGATACCGTGTTTTCGAAGGTCAACCGAGGCCTCCACCTCTCACTTATCCATCTTAAATATTTTTTGCCATTCTTTCATCATTCATTCGTTCGACGTGCTCAAACCAGCTGAGCAGGTTCTTCATTCTCACCATGACATCCTCGGTAGTACCTGCCATTCTGTGTATCTCTCCATTGCGGATTCTATCAGCTAAGCTGACTCCGGATATCCTACGAAGAGATCGCATCTCCACGGCATTCATCTTATTCTTCTTCCGTAATACCCACGTTTCGCTGCCGTATAACAGCGTCGGTGCCAACACTGCATTGTGTACGGCCAAACGCGCAGCTGCGCTGACATTTCGCCGTCTCATCAATGCAGCTAAGGCTCCGTTAACCCTGTTACCGGCAGCAATACGCCTTTCCACATTCATCTCGTATCTTCCATCTCTACTGAACATGCTTTTAAAATATACCACTTCATTCACTTGGTTTCTTACCATTTACACTGATCTTGCATTCCGCCCATTCTTTATCTCTTTCAATATAATATTTAATTGATATTAATAATAGTAATATAATATTAATTTTTGCCGATTTTCTTTCAAAACAGGAAATAAAAAGGGTAGACATAACATTTAAATGCACAATTCACATATTTAAAATATCTTAAACTCACCGGCGCCATGCGTGGCGGGCCAGGGCTTTCTAACGAACATGTTTTCTACGATCCTGTCTATGTTATCTTTTTCTGATGAATTTCCTGGTCTGAAATTGTAATAGAGAATAATTAGAATGAAGTATTATTAATATAATTTCCACCTTTTTTTTTTCAAGAAACCCCTAATTTTAAAATAATATTTAGATAATAGTAACCACTGTCGACAGTGCTAATAGAATATTAGTATCATTGATTTAGTGGTTACTATTGTGTTAGTAATACCTCTAAAATTATTAAAATAGGCAAAGTATACATCTTAGGCTATTTTAGTAATTTTATAAGATGTTGAAAAAAAAGTAGAGAAAAAAGTTATGTTGAATTTTTTATTCACATTCATAAAAATAATTATCCGGAAATTGAATTATAATACTATTTTATTTGATATCGATACGCCGCTATTTTATTTGATATAGCGCCGAGTTAACCGGTTTAGGAAAGAAGTTTCCTAAACGGGTTAACTCGGCGCGAACTTTACAAGTGACGCGAAAGAACATTTTTATTTAAAAAATGAAATGATGATTGTCTTACATATAGAGCTAAATAAATTATCTACCAAGGTATAGTCTGTCTAAACTCTTATTGATAATCGGAGGTACTCGCGTAAAATTGCGCAGAATACGTATGAGCAGAAAACGTTCGATCAGTGTTACCCGGTTATCTTGTTTTACCCCGCGCTTAGCAAATCATAATTAAATCATAATTAAAATATTTGATCATCTTTATGTTCTAGTAAATTATACAAACTAGTAAAAATAGTAAAATATAAAAATTTTAATAAAAAAAAGGCCAGTCGTAGCTCAGCGGCACTAAGTGTGACTGTAAAATCGACTGGTTGTGGGTTCGATNTAAAAATTTTATGAGGATATCTAAATAAATATTGAAAAAAAAATCAGCAGTTCCATTCATCGTTGTCGAGAATAAAATCGAGACTGGCCCGAAAAGTATTTTTTTTTAAGTAATGAACAGGAGTCATTTAAATCTAAACTAAAATAAACTTCTGCTTATGAAACATAATATTTATATACTATATACACTACACTATATTGTATAGTACTGTGTATTAACGCATACTAAAAATTTATGTTGTACACCTATGTACAACATAAATTTTCAGTATGCGTAATACACAGTACTATACAATATGGATAAAGAAATATCTGGCAATATTTAAACTTCTTAAAGATTATATTAAAAAAAATATTGGGTAAATTATAAAAATCAATTTTGAGGCACAAAAAATTTTAGACTGGTATCCCTTTGCCATATCGTGGTACTTTGCGTCAGTGTGTTCTTACAGAAAATTCGTACCCACACATCTTTATAAGTACAATCGAGCTCATATATATATGGTTCAAACAAAAATATAATTAATTGTAAACAAAAATGCCTTTTACCGTTTTGATTGCTTGCTTTTTTATAAATGTTTTAAATAAAACGGTTATAAATATTTCTTTATTTGATTTTTTTGATTGAATTGATGAAAATATCATTTATTAACTTAATAAATTTATTAAGACCTCGATTGATTGATTTTATTTTCATTTTGTTGCTAATTATTTTTGTAAATTAACACTGTAGCTGAACGCCATTCCTTTTAATTTTTGCTTGTATATTTAATATTTTATTTATTTAAACTTTATTT
>JAAIXJ010001882.1:182500-276800 GCA_013403705.1 Heliconius hermathena
TACTGTGTTTTCGAAGGTCAACCGAGGTCTCCCCCTACCTCTCTTACCGCTCACTTTTCCATCATAAATCTTTTTTGCCATTCTTTCATCACTCATTCGTTCGACGTGCCCAAACCAGCTGAGCACGTTCTTCTTCATTCTCACCGTGACGTCCTCGCTAGTACCTGCCATTCTGTGTACCTCTTCATTGCGGATTCGATCAGCTAAGCTGACTCCGCATATCCTACGAAGAGATCGCATCTCCACAGCATTCATCTTTCTTTCATTCTTCTTCTGTAATACCCACGTTTCGCTGCCGTATAACAGAGTCGGTACCAAAACTGCATTGTGTACGGCCAAACGCGCAGCTGTGCTGACGTTTCGCCGTCTCATCAATGCAGCTAAGGCTCCGTTAACCTTGTTACCGGCAGCAATACGCCTTTCCACATCCATGTCGTATCTTCCATCTCTACTGAACATACTTCCCAAGTATACCACTTCATTCACTTGTTCTAATATCTTACTATTTACACTAATCTTACATTCCGTCCTTTCTTCATCTCTTTCAAAAATCAGAACCTTAGTATTATTATTATTAAAAATATTTAAAATTTCTGTAGTGGCAAACACAAAATATATACATACTTGCATATATTGAGCGGGCATCATGGCGGGCGGCGCGTAACCCTGCGTTGGTTGTAATTGAGCTGAAAAATATCGAAAAATAAATATATAAATGTAACAAATACTATAATTTACATCACATAAAATACATAAAAAATAAATCAGCTTCACGCTGTGTCCCGCACACAACAGGGTAGACAGAGAGAACCTAGTATTAAGACACTCCGTTTCCCATGTAAATATTTCATCTCCTAGAGTGGGTATCGAACCCACAACCAGTCGGTTTTACAGTCACACTTCGTGCCGCTGCGGCACGACTAACCTGGCTTTTGTTGTAGTGGAGTAATTTCTATTAATACAAATGTTTATTATGAATTCCACCTTCACTCAAGGTAATGATTGTATTAAAATCTTATAAATGTATATTAAAAAAACCCACATTCCCACATTTTACACTTAAAACACGGTAAGCAGAGATAATCAAAAGTCTAATTTACTCTTTTTTACCTTCACTTTGTACCCCGCACATAGCAAAGCAGGCAAACGGCACCTAGAAACCTAGTGTTTAACATTCCACTCTCCACTTTCCGCCCATTTTTCGGGGCATTGCGTGTTGAGTGGTAGAACTCGACACCGTGCTTTGCCTCTTTACTAGAACTAGGATATCAAATATTATTAAATATTTAATTATTCGAAGTGGGCATCGAACCCACAAGCGTCGTGTTTATAGTCGCACGCCTGTGCCCCTACGCCATGACAGAATCAATGATATAAAAATAATCAATAATAATATATTTACCCAAGTTATGTGGCTGCGGCATATTGTGCATGGTGTGATGAGGATGCGACACCATTTGCTGTTGCTCGAGGATACCCAACCTTACTTGCTGAAATAAAGAAAAAATATTTTGTTTCATTTATAGATACGATATGAGAACAGTCGTGGCGCAGAGGGTTGTGGGTGCGATTCTCGCCTGATGTAATGAAATAATTAATATTGTCATTTCCTTGTTCTGGTAATGGTACAAAGCGCGTCGTTGAGTACCGCCACTCACAACGCATTGCCTTCAAAATTCGGCGGAGTGGGGCACGGACAGGGCAGGTTCCTTCTGCCTACGCTGCGATGTGCGGGGTACAAAATGAAGCTTTAATAAAAAAACAACTAACCTGTTGTGCATGCTGCGGCTGCGGCGGTATTTGATGAGGGGGTGAAGGCCCATGAGGGGGTTGGTTTACCGCATTTCTATGTACCTGCTGTATTTTTTATATAAAAATTAATACGACTTGACGTAAACGTGACGGTTGTGGTTCAATTCCCACTCGGGGGTATAAAATATTTAAGATTGACGATAGAATAAATGACGCATATTAAATTGTAGGGGCAGGAGAGATATGTGCCAACAATTATTTTCTTTCTGTCAGTTCAGTTACGTTTCACAACAGAAAAAAAAATCAAATATATATAGAGCTAAAAAACTTGGGGCCAGTCGTGGCGCGGGGGCACAAAGTGTGACTACAAAACCGACTGTTGTGGGTTCGATCCCCACTCGAGATGAAATATTTATTTAAATTTATATTTCCATTTCTTCGCTCTGGTGTCTGTCTCCAGAATTCGGCGGAAAGTGGGGAACGGAGTGTATTAACACTAGGTTCCCTCTGCCTACCCTGCAGTGTGTGGGACACAGCTAGATGATTTTTTTAAAAAGTTTTAGTTTTGGTCTAAGCACATTAGTTATTTTTTTTTATATTAAACATACAGGGTGTATAATCTGTTGATGCATTTGTGGCGCGGGACTGCCTTGGTGCGGTTGGGGCTGCAATGGCGCCGCTTGATTCGGTTGAAATTCTGTTATAAGGAATATTATTAAAATGGTGATGATTTTTGTAAGATGGGATGAAAATAAACTATAAAGATTTACAGTGTGTGTTGTGGGTTAGATTCCCATTCAGGGAAATGAGTTATTTTAATTTTTGACTCGCTCTGGTACCAAGATAAAGAGTACGGCGTTGATTTTTCCCCCTCAATAGTCGATATGTATAAAATTAAAGCACATTAATTAATCGAAATTAATTGTTTTATAATAGTGGAACAACGTCTGACTGTAAACGCAACAATTGTGAGTTCAATTTGCATTCGAAAATTTATAATTATTTATATTTTATTTATATTTCCACACGCTCTGGTAGACGAAGCGCGGCGTTGAGTTCCACCACTCAACACGCAATGTCTCAAAAAATGGACAATGCGTGGGCCACGGAGTGTCTTAACACTAGGGTCCTCCATCTAGTAGGTATGTGTGAATGTGTGTATATCCTGCATATAGTGCCATATGCAGGATACAATATGAAGCTAAACAATAGATAAATAAAAAACCACAAATAAATACTAACCACCATGGTATCTGTGTTGATTCTGCGGTTGCGGTTGCGGCTGTGGTTGCGCGGGTAGTGGTTGTGGTGGTTGCTGAGCTTGCTGTGGTTGCGGTTGTGGTTGTGGCTGTGGTTGCTGAGGCGAGTAGGTCTCCGCTAGGGGTCGTTGACGCAGACTACTGTAACGTTTGCTGCCGCCACGGTTTTCTAGAAAAAAAAAGATATTTTTTTTACATAAGATTTATTTACGTATAACATATACTTAATAAAACTATTATTTTAACAATATTTTTAAAAATCCACTTGTATTTATTTGTTAATCAATCAATGTAAGTATATCTTGCAACCTTGGGGTTAGGCCTCATTACATATTTCTGGGCTCATTTTCATGGGTCGTTACAGCACACATTCGGGGCGCGGTAGATTTCGGTTCCCGCACGTAAAATAGTTATCTGTATGTACTTAATATGTTGAAAATCATAATTTAACAGCAAAATTTCTATTACATAATATTTTTCTTTAAAACATAAGGCAGATCGCGCATTGTATCATCTATTCTCACAATCAACCGGAATAAAATAATTCAAATGATAGTGACCTATACTTGCGGCAATTAGTTTTCAGGTAACCATGTGTTTTATAAGCCTTAATTTGATATATAATTCACTTGAGTGCAAATTATCAACATTAAGTGACCTGTTCAAACCTGGCAACCTCGGAGGTGCGGCAGACTGAGAGGTGGCAACCATTGTTTTTTTGAATTCACATAATAAACATGTGAGTACAAATTTTTAACAAACATTACCATAAATTTAATTAAAGGTGATTGGGGCACGATTTTTCTGAGCAACTCTAATGGCAAAATGTAATCTATTCTAATTACAAGTTTCATTATAAAAACAGATACCTGCAGATTTATGCAATAGGATTTTAGGCCATTTTTTACTTTATGAGGTAATTTTTTAGGTATGATTTATTTAGAGGTAGGAGGTATTTTTTTTTTTTGCTTTACTTCAGCTGTAAGATTCAAAGAAATTATACTTTTTTTCTTTGTTAAAATACAATCGTATCTTAGTTTCAATCTTATTTAACTTTTTTGTGGCGAATTAATGCCAATTTTAGTGGTTTAACAACACTTTCATTTAAGATTTTTCAATAAAATTTTATTACTCGATTTGTGTAGAGAAAGGTTTATATAAAAAAAAACATCTTAATAACTAACCTGCATTAGCATTCTGCTGCGTTTGAGGTTTCGGCTTCTGCATATTCTGAGAGGGTGGATTTTGACTCTGCGGAACACACCACAGACTATACTTACGATTATGTTTTAATATATTTGAATTATTATAGTCGTTTTTTTGTAGCTTGTCCTATATAGTAGGCAGTAGGTGTTAAACAAGGATGCGCCATATCAGCTTGGTTGTTCAATTGGTATTTGGATAGCTGTCTCCAAGTAGTGAAACAAAGTGACATGAGAGTGAAAGTTGGTGATTTGAATGAGAATTGCCTCATGTACGCAAATGATGCAGTGCTCATTGTATCATCAGAATGCGAGTTACAGACACCCTTCTTTTACCACTCTGATAGAAGGGTGTGAAAACAATAGTCTTAGTCTAAATGCGAATAAGACAAAGCTTCTGGTTTGATAGAAACGTAAAAAGGATTGGAACAGAATGCAAGATCAGTGTAAATGGTAAGAACAAGTGAATAAGGTGGTATATTTGGGAAATATGTTTGGTAGAGATGGATGCGGGCGTATTGCTGCCGGTAACATGGTTAACGGTGTCTTAGCTGCATTGACGAGATGGCGAAAAGTCAGAAAAAGTAAGTGATGAAAGAATGAATGACGATAAAGGTTTATGTAAGAGAAGGTTATGTAAGAGAAGTAGGTGGAGGAAAACAAAGTATCATAGAGACCGGAGGAATGTCCCATAAAAAGCATGAGGACCCCTTGGAGGGCAAGTATGAAGAGGTTGATGGCGGTGGACGAGGTGAAAGAGGTATGCAGAGATAATAGCGTTTGGCGCTCTGTTCTCTCTGTCTACCCCGCTAGGGACACAGCGTGAAGCTGTAGATTAGATTAGACTAAATAGTTGACATGTTAAAACACCCAAACGCAAAACCAAAGCATTTCAAACTTCAAACACATTTCAATGCTATATTAAAAAAAATATTTTCCATTTCAATATAATTATATTGAAATTAAAAATCTAATTCAAAGTAAGAAATGTAATTATAGTTTATTTAAATCTATAAATAAATATATATTTTTTTAATACTAGACTCAAGTGACAAGTGAAGCTTTCGAAAAAGACAACTAAAGAACAGTTCAGCTAGCTGTTAGAAACATATGTATATGAAAAATTTAATAGAAATAAAAAAGCGGAATAGAACGGAAAAGTGTGAAAAAATATTCTTTGTTTATATTAGGTCTCAAGACCAAATGAATAGACCATACATATACTAAATATATTTTTGAAAAAGCGAATACAATAAGATTACAAACTTAAATATTTGCTTAAAAAAATGGCCGAAAAAAATTGTATTCGAAACGATTATCTTGAACTAAATACCATAAAATATTATCAAACCTGTACAGGCATAGGTTTCTTTTTGCTCTGCTCAGTCGGCACCGGCCGCTGTTGGGCCACCGCATTTACTTTCCTTTGTGGTGGGCCTTGGCTGAAACATATATTTTGTTTAGCTTTATGCTGTCTCCCGCTAGAGAGAAAGAGAACCCAGTGTTAAAACACTATGTTTCCCACTTTCCCCCGAATTCTTGAGGCCTTGCGTCCAGAAAATGAAAATATTAAATATTTCATTCCCCTGAGTGGGACAACTGACAAATGTGGCCTTTACAGCACCACACTTGTTCCCCTTCGCCACAAGGGCCTCATATCTGTTTTTATAAAATATAACTGTTGTTTAATTTTTACATTTATTTAAATTGTTAGTTAGTAAAGAGATTAGATGATGCATCAACTTTTCCCCATTCAGGGATTGAAATATTATTACAAAATATCAAAATAGTAACACGGATTTGTTACTATTACATATATACAAAACATAATTTTAGAATTAAATATTTTAAAAAAGTAGTCACTTTAAGCTTGTCTTAATCCTTAAGAATAATATACATTAGCGTAGCTTCACTAAGAGTACTCTATTTTCAAAAAACAAGCAGTGACCAATCATTACATTGGAAAACTCACTTATTATTAATATTAGCAGTAATCGTCAGATTCTCTAGAGTCAATTTCTCCACGTTACTCTTCGTCAAGGGTTGTTTTTGCCCTTGAGAGGGTTTCGGAGTGTTTTGTTTCACCGGCTTCTGTTTGGGTGTTTTTATTGACGCGTTTCTCCGCAATTGGCTGCCATTTTCTGAAGATTCGTTTGAAGCTGGCTGAGACTTGGAACGTGGACGTGGTCTGGATTTTCTTCTGAAATTACAATACAGAAAAAAGTTTAAATTAAAAATGTGTATATACAAACATATATTTATTCATATCTATATAGCAGGATAGGTTAAGGGGACCCAGTGGTAAAACACTCCGTTTTTAACGCATCAACCCAACTTCGAGACATTGCGTGTTGAGTAGCGGAACTCAAACACTATGCCTTTTCTTGTTATTGGAGCGAGGAAATAGAAAATAATTCATTCCTCTCATTTGAAATCGAGCCCACAATAGTTGAATTAACAATAAGACACTGTGCCGCTGCGACACGATTGCGTCTCAATATTAAAAAGATATTAATAGGTCTTGTTTACTAACCCAGGTTTATTAGCAGCGTTAAGCTCCGGGAAATCGGCCGGACTAGGTGGTTTTTTGTGTGGCGTTTGAAGCGTTTGCCTCTTGTATGCCTCCTCGTCTTCCCACGTACGCGTGTACTTGTTCGGTCCACGGCTGGAAATTGTAAAAGAAATTGTTTGTCAATGCATGTGAAAAAAAAAGCATTAAAATATCAATTTGGCCAGTAGAATTGATGATTTTTCTAATTCGTACTAATAGTTTGCTTAGATCATTTCATTTTGAATGGTGCAATTTAAGAACAGTGCTGTATACTAAATATTAAAAATGTAATTTCATGTTTGGAAGATTGTTATAGAACAATATAATATTATATAATAAGAATAGGAAAAACACAAGAATATATAGAAGAGGCCAATAAGAGGAAATGAAATATTTAATATTTTCATTTTCTCGATCGTGGCAGCGAGTCAAAGCGCGAGCCAGTCAAAACGCAATGTCTCCAGATTTCGGCGGAAATTGGAGAATGAAATGCTATGTGCGGAATACAGCGTAAAAAAAAGAAATTATATCGTTCCCTCTATTAAGCATGTATGGTAATGGTTCTAGATGTAAGAAAGATATATTTAGGGCACAGCAATGAAAAATTACACTTTTTAGATAATTACAATTATAGCGTCGATAAACTTACGAATCATTTACGAGTATATTCTTGTAAAAAAGATGTAAAAAAACATGCTTATAAATAAAATGAAAAAAAAAGTTTCTAACTTTAGAAAAAAATGAACTATGTTTCACATCAAATATAAACAATTATATTTAATTTATGTACATAAAGCAAATACAAAATATTACATATTGAATTCTTTAAAAGCTTAATAATACATGTTATGGCGTCGTCGCCCTTCACGGTCGCCATCGTTGGAAACTCACTCGGAAGTGAACCTGCACTACCGACGCACGTTTTCCACACTGTCTTACAACAATGTATTGTCAAGTACCGTCAGTGAACTACCCAACAAATTATATGACAAACGTCATAGCTGTCGGTAGCGGTACCAGTAGTTTTGGGTCCATACTTATAAACCGCTCTCAACTCTGAAATCGATCGTGAGATGTCGTTTTCATTCATAAATTACAATCAATAAATTAAAACGGCATCTCAAGATCGATCTCAGAGTTAAAACACGGGTCTATGCGATTACTATCTTACAGAGATTAAGAAAATACAAAAAAGGCATACAAGACATGCATCATGCATATCATAAGACATTATAATTCACACTAACCGCCAATTTCGGTATCTCCATGTTGCAAAAGGAAATAAATAAGCAATTTTTAAAACAAAAATTTAGATAGAATATAAAACTATTATTTTATAATTAAAATTATCTTTACTATTAATAATTATGTGACGGTTTAAGCTGATGATATTCTTTTTTTTTTTTATATCAACGTATATATATCAACGTTGGTTATGGGTTCGATTCTTACTTGAAAGCATTTATCTGTATTTAAAATATTTCCTTCATTTCATCTAACACAATCTGAAACATTAAATAATTTAATACCATAGTTTTAAAATAGTTTAATTNATTCGAATAAAAGGGGTTTTTAAATAAAAAAAAAACATTTACCCATATCGTCTATTACGTCTCGCGTGGGGCGGCGCGTCTTCGTTCCGTATGTCGTAGCCGTATATAGCGACCAGCTCGTCACGAGATTTTGGTACCTGAAATATATATATTTTTTAAATAAAAAACATATTACTAATACTCAAAGGAAACTATTCTGAATATTGTGATTTTAATAAATTATAATTATTTATGACAAGTCGCGATGCAGGAGCACAAGCGTGCGACTGATAACGGAACAGATTTTGAGTTCGATTTTCACTCGATGAAATGAAATATTTATTAAAATGTTATTCCACACGGAGCGGAACGGAGTATCTCAATACTAGGTTCCCAAGTCCCCTCTGCCTACCTTGCTGTATACGGGATATACAGACTTATTTATATTAAAATATGAAAAACGCCTGAATTGAATGTCAGTTGATTCAATGGCAACTAGGGGAAATATTTACTATATCATATTAATTTTTAGTCTGATTAAACAAAGCGGCGTTGAGTACCGCCGCTCTCCGTTCCCTTTCCAAAAAAAACCAGAGTCTTAACACTAGTTTCCTTTCTCTATACAAAAAAAAAACTCGTAAAGCTAAAAAAAATCCCTATCAACACTCACCTGTTCATTCTCATTGTACTTGTCGTGGGACCACTTGTTGAGTGTTTCGGACTTGCGTGGCGGGCGACGACGCTCTACTGGGGCTTCGCTACCTTCCTTTTTCTCGGATGGCGTTTCTGACGTCGTATTGGTTGATTCTTCACCACTTTTGAAAAGAAAATGGTTAATATAGTTTTATCATTTTTTTAATTCATTGTCATTTTTTGTCATAGAATAATTAATTGTATAACAGAAAATTGTAAATGAGGTTTTCACTGTCTTTCTATTCATAATACGTTTATCTTCATTTCATAGACATTTTAAAAAACTAATATCAGGTATATCATAGTATGACGAATTTTATATTATAAAGCAAAAATTATTAAAACAAAATATTTTTTGACCTGCGGTTTATAGTGCTATTTATTAATATATGTAATATCCCATTGGTATAATAAGAATATTAAATCATAATATACAAGGAAAATAACCAGTAAAAGAAACAAAACAAAAAAAAACTGTCAACTTTCAACAGATGAAACATAAAAAAAACAGACAATTGGCTGTAAAAATTAACATCATTGCCAATAATAATTACAAAAAGATTAAACAATATTTTTCGTGGAATGAATAGAAATAAATACTAAATGGCAACTTTCTACATAATAGATGCATATTACGTTACAGACTTAACACATCAATGGACAGTTCGGTCAATGTTCTATGTTTTACAGCTGATTTGGTAGAAGAAAATAAAATGGACTCTATGAAATACAGAATAAAGTTAAATTTGATATAATTAGAAAAAGGTTAATCGTTATTAAATGTTAATTTCCGATTTCCACAATAAAATTCTAATTAAATTAGTCAAGTAAATAATTTGTATCGAAAGGACTAATGAAGATAATAGTGGTCAATTTAAATGTTTTTTTTTGTTTTGTGGTGGAACGTAATTAGTATTTTGTAAACAAAAAGTGAAACATTTTTTAAGCTGCACACTGTATTCAGAGGACAGCTGGGTACCTAGTGTTAAAACACTCCGTTCCCATTAAGTATGATCATTAACCATTTCCCGCCAAATACTGAGGCGTTGTGTGTTGAGTGGTGGAACTCAACGCCTCGCTTTGCCTCATTACATACCAGAGCAAGAAAATAAAAATATTCAATATTTCATTATCCCAAATGGAAATCGAACCCACAACCTTCTCATCTCGTTTACAGTCGCACCCTTATGTTACCGGGCCACGACGGCCTCTAATGTACTTAAATGTAAAGTAAGTTTATGACGAAGTGAAAAATATATAATAAATCTAGAGTATTTATACCCGCTACTTGCTTGCTCTATACATATTAAGTTTAATAAAATTTTGTTTATATAGTACATGTACATATATCTTAATAATAATAATATATGTTTTGGTCGCACTACAATGTTGTCGTTCATAAGTTCATAGTTATTTATTATATTAAAAAATATGGCTTCATTTCTTTGTGTTTTCAGTGTGGATGTCTTTTAGAACTTATTCTATAAGTTTAAGAGTTGAATATATATTTACTTTCCTTTACAACATTTATATCAACAATGTTGGTTGTCATTTCGGTAGTGGTCGGTTTTGGTTCACTCGATANGTACCCGCTACTTGCTTGCTCTATACATATTAAGTTTAATAAAATTTTGTTTATATAGTACATGTACATATATCTTAATAATAATAATATATGTTTTGGTCGCACTACAATGTTGTCGTTCATAAGTTCATAGTTATTTATTATATTAAAAAATATGGCTTCATTTCTTTGTGTTTTCAATGTGGATGTCTTTTAGAACTTATTCTATAAGTTTAAGAGTTGAATATATATTTACTTTCCTTTACAACATTTATATCGACAATATTGGTTGTCATTTCGCTAGTGGTCGGTTTTGGTTCACTCGATAGTTATAGGTTCGATTCCACCACAAAGCAATGGCTCTCATGTAAGTGGAAAGTGAAGAACTTGTTTTACAGAATACAGGAAGTACATAAAAATAAATGAAGAAATTATATGTAAGAGAAAGTAATTAAACTGAGCATTATAAGGTTAATGGATAATTTATAAACACAACAAGATTTTGTAGCTAATTTTACGGAACGGCTCAAAAGGTTCATTGTACGCTAACCTAATTTATACGAACTTTTTTTTTTTGCAGCGCCACGCTGTATCACGCACAAGCTATAGTAGGCACAGGGAACCTGGGAACTCAGTGTTAACCCAGCATTAAGACCCTACATTCTCCATTAAGACACTTCCGTTTCCCACTTTCCGCCGAATTCTTGAGGCATTGCGTGGCGGCCTCAACGTTCCTCAGTGACGGAATTCAACGCCGCGCTTTGCTTCGTTACCACCGAGTGAGGAAATGAAAATATTAAATATTTCATTTCTTCGTGTGGGAATGGAATCCACAACCTGTCGCGTTGAGTCGCACGCTTGTGCCCCTGCGCCACGACCGGCCTCAAGTATGCTGATTTGATATGACAATAATCTATCACGTGTTTGAAAACATGTTTAAATTCAAACATACACAAATACTAAATATAGTATGGCTTCATTAATGTCAACTTAAAACTATAAAAGTCATGGGATTAAACTATAAATATTCTATTATTAGTAGTATTAAGTAATAACCCGCTCGTCGTTTTCTGACCGTTTAAAAAAGAACATTTTGGATAGTGGAACTCAACGCTGCGCTTCGTCTAATCAAATTAACGAAATGATTATTTACTATGAATAATGACCAACTGTGGACGGTTGTGCGGAGAATGAATTATTTTCATTTCCGGATTGCCCCGCTCTGTTACCAAAACATAGCGCGTCACTTAATTCCGCCACTCAACAAAAATTGAACGGTGCACGGGAAACGCAGTGTCTTAACATTATTTTCCCTCCGCCTTGTCTATACATAGCTTAATATATTTTTTTAAATATATATATTTTTTTAAAATTTCTATATATGGGTATATTAAAACAGTTGCATGAATCTATTATTCATGCATGCATAGTCATTAAGTGCAATTTTAAATTCTAATGTTTAAATTAAAAATTGTTAAATTAGAAAGTAGAGAGTTATATTACATATTTGTATATTTTATTTGTCTGCGCCGTCTTGGCGCAGTGGGACGATCTCTAACTGTAAGCGCAATGATCGCGGATTCGAATTACGCTCGTGGGAATTATTAAATTAAGAAGGTTTAGGTTTTAAAGTGAAATTAGTTTTCGAAAAAGATACAATGTCCTTTCCACACAAACAAAGCCACAGGTAAACTTTAGATATGTGGGGTTACGACACTTCCGCACTCCACTTCCTGACGAATTCTTGAGACATTGCGTGATGAGTGACGGAACTCAACACCGCACTTTGCCTCCTTACCCGAGCTTTGAAATCAAAATATTAAACATTTCATTCCTCCGAGTGGGAAATGAACCCAATGTTTGTGCTCCTGCGCCGTGACTGGCCTCATTATTTAATAATATTTATATAATTATAAATGACTTACCTAGCAGCGGTCCTATCGTCATGTTCATAGAAAGTGCCTCTCTTGGGAATGTATTGTGGGTTGCTGCGATCCTCGTCGTCATCTACACGGCGCTCAGTTTCCTGTAACATTGTATTGAATTTTAATTATCAAAAGAAAATATACATATATATATAATTTATGTTTCTTAGAACAAAAAGAATATAATAAAAGTAATATTATATTGTGCCACTTACCATTATGTTCATTAAAATATCAGTTGAATGTAATAAAGAAAAAAAATGCAAAATGATATATATATTTTTGTATAAATAATAAATATGTGTAAATAAAATGACTATGCCCAGAGTTAACATACTTTTTTTTTCTTTTTTTAAGCTTCTCGCTGTATTTTGCACATAAGTAGAGGGAGAATGGGAACCTAGTGTTAATGTACTAGTATTTTGACTTGTTACCACAGCAGGACATGAAACTACTAAATATTTTATGGTACAAGGGGCACAAAGTGTGACTGTAAATGTGACTGGTTGTGGGTTCAATCCCCACTCAATGAAGGGAAATATTTATTTAAAATTTTTATTTCCGTGTCTTTTAGATGATTTTATTTTAAAATATTTTATTAAATTTGCGTGAGTGGAAATCAAACCCCCAACCTGTCACATTATAGTATCTCTAAAACTTCTTTTATATCCATCTAGCTTTACAGTCACACAGTTATCAGACACTGTGCCACAATGGCCTTCACTTATGAAATAAAAATATTATAAGTAACATACATATATGTAAATGGTAATGTTCTCAAATATTTTATTTATGATCAGAAAGGCTAATATTAAAGATTCTTCTTAAAACATACATTATATTATATGCTAAAAAGCAAAATTTTAACTTCATCAATCCATAGCAGAATATAAAAGTATTTCCAGTAACCATTGCTGCACACTTAACTGTTTGAAAAAATACACCTTCTCACATCAAAGACATTCCTTTATGGGAATTTACCTGTAGTATATTAATCTGATATTCAAGAGGATTTTTCAAGAGATAAAATGTTTGTTTGTTTGATTAAATGCACTATCTCAGGAAATACTGGTTTAAATTGAAAAAAATATTTTTGTGTAGGATATTCCATTTATTGAGGATGGCTATAGGTACCTTCATCTAAAGCCATTATCTATTTTAGGTATCATGTGAACATCAGTGAGCAAAGTCACAGGTAAATGTCATATTTTTAATATACTTTATTTATTTGACTTTGAAAGGGCTTTATGTTATAGAACATTATATGTTAATAAATATAAAGATAGAATATTGTATAATAACTTAATATAAACTTTATAAACAATGATTCCCTTAAAACAAATACTATGAAATAATTAGTACAAAATAAAAATATGTACTGAGCAACAAATACTGCACAGAAATAATTTTAATTGACATAGTCGTTTTAGTTGCATTGCATTCAATTTGCAATTTTATTTAAGAAACTGTTAGTGGATAATGTCTTAATGTAGACTTTGTTTAAAAAACAAGCATAGTGGTATCTCTTTGATTTTTTAAATTTATTTACAAGTTTGTGCTTGTATATGTGATTGTTTCATATACTTTGTATATAAATATATGTTATATATATTGAATTATATGTTATATATATTGTTATGCTCTACATATAAATAATTGATAAGAGTAAAATTGATAGCCAGCCTAAAATCTAAATCTACTACTCACTTGTTTCTCTGGATCCCCATCAGACCGTTCCGAGTCACTCCCTTGAGAATCATAATCAGATTCATGTTGACCACCATCCTGCAAATGCACAGCAACCTTAAATAATTGCATTTCACCACACAAACTTTACTTTAACAACCAATATTTTCCTATTGCACTCCTATGAGATTTAGATGGGTTTAAGGTGTAGTATAACAATAGCAGAACTTAGCGGTGAATGGTCATCAAATCGTGACCTCAATTTTGGGAAAAGAAATGGACATTCCGACACGCGATTGCGCGGGAGAAAGTTTGCGACCGTGATACTTTAAGCGCCAAAATGAAAGTATAATTCACTAATGGTCAATTTGTATCTTAAACTCACATTCCCTGAGTGGTTCTGCTCGATATCTTGGGACGCATCGGAGTATTCGCCAGAGTCGTCCTGCTCTCGTCTCCTTACCACGGACGTCATCTCGGCGTCCCCGCGGTTAACTTGTAAAACTTCCAGATTGATTATCCTTAATTCACAGTTTTGATTTGTGTACACGCGATTTACGCGATTGATTCCTGTAAATCCCCTCCTAGATCAACGGAAAATGAGAGAACGTCAAATAAACAAGAAATATAGCGGCCATAAGATTCTTATTTCGTTTCACGGAAAACAAATTTGCATTTTATACAAATCTTTACAGATAATATTAATTAAAAAAAGTACATCATATTAAAAATAAATATTTATTTTTATTTTGAAAATATTTTATTTAATATTTATATTCACCTAATATTTTTTTAAATAATATTGATTTTAAACAAAAAAATCTTTTTTAATGAAATAAATCATTAACATATTTATAAGTTATCTAGCGTTAATTTAGATATGATTAAGCAGTTTCGTTTGCTAACATAGTTCAATAATAATATAATTAATGATGTACTAAATATAAGGCTAGCCGCACACACAAAATATTATTGACATATTGATCAATATATAGCCCCGCACACTACGCAATATTATAGACAATATTTCATCCTAAAATCTGACGCAGTTACTCAGTAGGTTTGTTTATATGAAAAAAGCCCTTGCTTTTGTTATTGTATTTAGTTTACTCACAAAAAAGGCAATAAAAGAATGATCGGTACGTCATTCAACACGCAATGTCTCTAGAATTCGGTGGAATATGGGGAATGGAATGTCTTGATACTAGGTTCCCTCTGCCTACTCTGCTGTGTGCTACATACAGCGTGAAACAACTTTTACTAACAGAGAATGATTTAGAAAATTACATGATGATGAGAGATATCTGCTTTCAGAAAATATTATTTCTTTTTGGTTAGATTTTTTGGAAATATCGAGGTTTTTTATTTTTAACGCACAATATTTTTAACTTCATATATATTTTTAACTTGATATAGATGTATTCTATAGCTCTGGATAAGTTTTCCATGATTTAATAAACTCTATTAAATATTGTTTCTCCGTGGGAGTAGTAATATTAACATTTTTCGCTATTTACACTGTTTCCGTCGTCTTTAATAAAAAGTATATTAACAGACAAGACATAAGTGTCCGCCTCTTTTTTTTAACTAAAATATTATCGCGCACCCGCAAACGACAATATTATTGACAATAACCCTGCTTCACCCCGATATTGCCATGACAAAAACAGAATTTCAAGAAATCTACAATAATATTGAGAAACCGGCCGCACACACACACAATATTATTGACAATACGTACTTTATTGACAATATTATTGTACGTGTGTGGCCCTTTATATGTTGCCAATATATGTTCCTTTTTTTTGAGCTCAAATTATTATAAGAATAACTTCTAAATATTAGTAAAATTTATGTCCAAATAAAAAAAAAACTAAATCAATCCTAGAGTTTTTAAAATAATTTATTATTTTCTAAATACCTTACTTACCGTACAAAATAATTATACATTTATTTATCTGGTATGGTATGTTTCTTTGATTGTGGCGTTTATCTGTAATATTTAATTGATTACGTCAAATATGAATTACACAAACTGTCAAAATAAAGTTTGGACTTTTCAATTTTCTAATTTTTAATATTGTATGAGCTATAGTTACAAACTGTGTTCAAATTTCCTTATTATTAAGTTAGAATATTACATACCTAACAGTAAATTTTATATATAAAAATATTTTATAAAAATAAAATTATACTTAAGAAACATGTCTCAAACGACAGAAGAAAGGTAAGCAATGTTCAAATACTGTAATAAAGAAAGTTTATTATTATTATATTTATTAATAACTTTCCTAATAATTTTACAGTACCATTGAGAGCCTTGCTAAGCCAGAAGACATTAAAACTGTGCAATTACTAGCGAAAGGACTTATGGAAATCTATGAACCTCCATTAGTCACATTAAATACACATTTAAAGGAGTTGACGTAAGTAACTATAGTTCCTATTCTAAAAAGCGATAATTAATTTTAGTTTTTAGTATAAACATTTTATTTATTTATTTTAGGACTATTTTAATTGTTAAAAATATTTTTTATTTGAATTTTTAGAGAAAAACAAGAAGCTGTACACACTATGTTGTCTTCGGAGCGACGGAGGCTCGAAGATTTACAGAATGATGCTATGTTAGATGCATTAGTAAGTTTCCTCAAGCTTAAGATGTTTTAAAATTTAGAAATAATTTTCTACTAATTAATATAAAGACATAAAATATTGTTATCTTAACATTTAGTATAAAAATAATTAAATGAAGTTTCACTTAAAAAAATAATAATGTGGAAGTGCGTTTTTGTACACTAATTAGCCCAACATCCCAAGCCCCTCAGATTTGTCATTTTAGCAAAGCTGAAATTTTGAGGACTATTTGTCTAATATGTAGTGAGACAGTATGCATAACTAACTTGAAAGTGGGGGGGCCCTTTCAGAGATAGTGCCAAATAAAAGTACATCTCTGTCTGGGAGGATGATTGATCCAAGGTCTGGGTGCTTATAAGGTGTGTTGAAATAGTTGATAAATAATATATGTGAAATTAAAGCTTGCTAGTATAATATATTTTGCCCCAATTTTAAACAATCTTTAGGATGTCTGGCAGGAGTAAAGGGTAATAATAAATATGCAATAATTGTTTACATAATTTGTAATACATATTCAAATATGAGCATTAATTAAATGAAATTCTTACATAATTTGTAATACATATTCAAATATGAGTGTTAATTAATTGAAATTCTTACATAATTTCTAATATAATACATATTCAAATATGAGTGTTACTACTTTAACCTATGTGAGCATGTACCTTAAGTTGGTGCTACCTCTGAAAGGACCTGATTTTCAAGTTAGTGATTACACATACGGTCTTAACTACATTATTAGATTATTAATCCTCAAAATTTCTAGCTTTCTAAAATGATGTTGATCTGCGGAATGTTGATCTGATAGTGAGATTTGAACCTGCGCCTCGTTGGATACCGTCCAAGCTCTCTTACCAACTAAGCTATATACTCTCATCGAGCTATGGTGAAATTCTTACATGCTTGTTACAACATATTATATTTATGTTGGTAGCATCTTTGTGGGGAGACTTTTATAAATTTCTCCTACCCAAAGATATTTATTATTTATTTTTTTAAATATTTTTAACATTTTTATAGTGTTATTCCACAATTAGAAAACAAAAATATTTATTAAGAAAAATTTGAATGTAGCATGATTTGAACCCACACCTCTTTGGAAACCGTCCAAGAGCTCTTACCAACTACACCATACATACATCAAAATTCTTATACGCTTGTTACAATTTGCACTCTATTCTATATGTGGGATAATATTCTAGAAAAGCATTTGCTGAGATTTTTGATAATCAGTTTCTATATAAAGTTTTAACAAATTATTTTTGCCCTTAAATGTTCTGTAGTAAAAAACTGAATACTTTTTATTTTATACATTTTCTTTTAGTTAGCAGATATAGCAACTAATAAGGAGAAGCTTACTTCATTGACAAACACTATGATTACTTTACACAAGAGAGTACAGTCTTTACAGGTAAACACTAATTTAAATTCATTGTTATAAGGAACAGCGTCTGATTGTAAATATTATGGTTGTAAGTTCCATCTCGATTTTGGGTCCCAGCTCAGCTTACCAGCTCTGGAAGACTAACCTCACTCGACATACTTTTCCTCAAAAATTTTAGATATAATAGATTATTATAAATCATAATTTAATTAATTATTAATAATTTAAGGTTAAAATTTATATATTGTTAACTACAAACCTATTAAATATTGGGGCCGTTCAAGTATTACGTAAGCACTGTAGGGGGGCGGGGGGGTCTTGGGTTTGCTTATTTTTGACGTGTTTAATGAAATATTTTTAAGAAGATTGCTTATTTTTGATGACATAGGGGAGGGGTGGGGGGGGGAGGGGGTCAATAATTGGGGTCAAAAAAACGGCTTACGTAATACTTGAACGGCCCCTATGTAAGAGTATCCGCAGCAGCACAGCATTTAATTGTAAACATGTGAATGACTTTGTCTTACTTGGTCTTACTTTGTCTTACTTGGGAGACTAAATTATTTAATTTTTTCTCGAATTGAGTAATAGAATTTAATGAGGTGCATTGTCCTGTTACCGGAACAGTACAATGGAAATTAATTATTTAAATGTAGATTCCATTATTTATTTTAAACTGCTAATATATAGAATGCTGTAAACACAACTGGTTGTGGGTTCGATGCCCACTCAAGAAAATGAAATATTTTTAAATTTATATTTTCATTTCTTCGCTCTGGTGTCAAGGTAAAGCGCAGCGTTGAGTGCCGTCACTCAATGCGCAATATCTCCAGAATTCGGCGGAAAGTGGGAAACGGAGAGTCTTAATACTAGGTTCCCTCTGCCTTTATTATTTATTCAATATGTTAAAATAAAACAATATATAATGCTAATATATGAATATTTATTTTAATTTCCAACTAATTTAAGGTAAGAGCAGCCAATGTGGAAAAGGCGGCAAAATGCAAAACATCGAGCTCTTCAAAACCAACAAATAGTTAGTTATAGAGTTTATACATAATTACATTATTATATTTATACAACTTTTAATATTATTATGGTCTATAATAAAAAATAGTACATGATATGTAAAATAATGAGGCCAGTCGGGGCTCAGGGGCACAAAGTGTGACTGTAAAATCGACTGGTTGTGGGTTCGATCTCTTTTTCGAGGAAATGAACTATTTATTTAAATTTATATTTTCATTTCTGCGCTCTGGTGGGAAGGCAAAGTGCAGCGTTGAACTCCGCCACTCAGCATGTAATGCCTTCAAAATTCGGCGAAAAATGAGCAATCGGAGTGTCTTAGTACAAGGTCCTGTTGTGTGCGGGATAAAGCATGAAGCTGATTTATGTAAAATAATTTAGTAAATATGTCTTTCACTTTCACTTCTTTTTATAAAACAAAATAATAATTTAGAAGAATAATTTTCAAATAAAAATATAAGAATAAATTATTTAAAAAAAACTGTATTAAAAAAAACTGTATTTTCCAATAGTTTGAATGTTGTTTGTTTGGAGCATGTTAACTACTAGTACATTGTTTTGTTAAGTTAGTTTGTTGTGTTTAATTAATGTAAATTTTTCTAACAATTATGAAAGATTTCAAACTTTAGAGATTTGAACCTATAACCATTGGAATATATAGAGGACAAAGGTCGGTGTAGAACAGTGTCTGACTGTAAACGCGATGGTTGTAAATTTGAACCTTACTTGGGAAAGTAAATTATCTTTATTTCTCTTCTCTGGTACGATAAAGCAGAAAATGGAGTGTCAACTAGTTCTACCCACCTTGTTATTGGCAGGATAATCTTTGAAGCAGAATAAAAGAATATTTTTTCATTTAAATAAAATAAAACGCAATGTAATTTTAAGTGTTTATTAATTTATTTAAGTTTGTTACAATTTTATAATTTTTATTAAAAATAAATACAATTGTTAATGCTTAATTACTATCCATAGCAGATTCGTCCAGGCGGTTCGACCATTTTTAAGTATAAAGTAGTTATATTCTTTTTTTAAATAACTTTTAGGTTTTAAAGAATAAATTGGCAAATTGTAGAAACGTTTTTATTTATAATTAAAAAAAATAGTGGTTTAATATTTTTTTAAAAGTAGAAACTCGATTAACCAGACTAATTGTTGTGCTGAAGCATTCGAATATATGTATAGTATATAAATAATCGAATGTATGAAGTGAAGAAAAATTTTATTTTAATTTTAAAATTATAATATTAGTCGTTTTCCTACTTGTTTTAAAAAATTGTCTTTCAACGAAATGTCACATATCTCTACACATACAAACATACATGTATGGATAATTTCGAAACATAAAAAAAAGTCAGATAATCAAGTCTCCTCTGTAATGTCTGTATTTCGATACTTTATACTTAATATAATCTGTGCATTCCATTTCAATTACAATCAAAAATGTAAATCTAAAAAATATACTTTATTGTCTATTATAATAATATAATGAGAAGATTAAATTTATTTAAAAATAAGTTTTTTTTTATTTTTACCTAAGACTAGTGCTTGACAGTGTTTGTTGTGATGTTTTGGTTTATTCATTGATATTAGTCATTTATATATTTACGAATCTCCTAAAAAAACTTAAAATATTTTTTAGCTTCAGGCGATATTCCGCATACAGTAGGATAGATAGAAGGAACCTATTGTTAAGACACTCCTTTTCCCACGCAGCGACCGATTTTCGAGATATTGCGTGTTTTTTTATTTGTCTTGTTATGAGAATGGAAAAGTGAGAGAAATGATTTAACACGAATGGAATCCACAACCTAAATATGTAATTAAACATGTTCATTTTAAAAATAATCTAGTGACTTACTACGATCCTTTTGCCTATCCTGTTATATAACGAAGAAAGCGTGAATATATAATTGACAATAAATGAATAAACCAAAATTAAACTTACATTAAAGAAAATGGCAGTTAATTTTATTTATATAATATAATATCTACTGTGCATAACTGTTTTTTTTTTCATTAAATTTAAACATTTATTCCTTAAATTATAGCTTTCAGCGACTTACAACAATCTTACGTATAAGTACTAGAAAAATAGATAAATTGTTTTTTATCACTAACATGTGCTTAATAAATGTATTTAATATATTTTTTAAATTGTGTACTATAATATTATTGAAAAAGGTATTAAACTATTTAAAGCAAAACTAAAATGTAATTTTTAACCATTAAAAATGTATAAAAAAAAAGAAGTGGGTCAAAATTAACAATAGACAAGCTGTTCAAATTGTACTATTGCTCCAAATGAGCTAATAAAAAAAAACAAATATTTACTTTATATTGGCACATCCTATGACCTTGTCATATTTTGACGTTGACGTTTTTGTTTTTTTTCCATAATGTAAGTTAAGGCCGCATAGTTTAGATGCCGATCATAATGTTTGAGTAACTAATGTCTCCTAATCTTTAGAGCTGTGTCATATGACATCACCGTGTCTAATATCTGTATAATACTTTATTTGCATACAACATTCCTTTGAATTTTATTTCTTACACTTATAAATTACGTTGATAGCAAGGCTTTATGTTAGAAGTGGTTTTGAAAACAGATTTTTTATATAATATACATCAATATATATTTACTTATATTACCAAAATCTACTGCTACTAAGTATATTTCACCTTTAACATTTTGATACATTGTGATAATAACATTAGAGTGTATATTATAATGTTAATTTCCTTTTGGAAAATATCATTTTGTCATATAATATCGATAATAATATAATTTTTTTCAAACATCGAATTTCGTATCACTTGAAAGTCATATCTCATCAACACCATAAATTACTCGGTAGTTTTTTTTAAAACATATAAAAGGCACTATCCAAAGTCAGTCGTACTATTCAATAATATCCAACCCCGATTTGTTTTTACCAGTTTACTGATAACGCACAGGGGTTTGATAAGGACAGGCGCGTGTTATTTCTTGAGGTAGGCGCTAGTGACGTCACTCAGGACGGTCACCACGAACGACTCGATCCCCGACTCGTTGGAGCCGCGGGCGATTCGGAAATAGCCGTTCTCACCCCAGTCACATCCCCAGCTGTTTGCTACGATCTGGAAATTATTTGTTAAATCAAATTAGCTTCACGTTGTATTTCGCACACAGCAGGGTAGACAGAGGGAGCTTAGTGTTAAGACACTCTGTTCCCCACTTTCCGCCGAGTTCTGGAGGCATTGCGTGTTGAGCGATACTCAACGCGCCGCGCTTTGCCTCGACACCAGAGCGAAGAAATGAAAATATAAATAAATTATTTAATTTCTTCTAGTGGGGATCGAACCCACAACCAGCCGATTTTACAGTCACACTTTGTGCCCCCGCGCCACGACTAGCCTCTAAATCAAAATTTTTTGTTAGTTACTATTTTTATTAATTCATGGAAGGAAATATTTAGAAATAAATCAAAATATTTATACATCTATTTATGGGGATTGAACTCACTTTCCAATTGATGATTCCTGTGGTTGTAACAATGAAACCTATTATTTTCAGTTTCACTTTGTATCATATATAAAAAGGTTAGGCAGAGCATCATAATCTTAAGACACTCCGTTGCCCGATTTTCCACCCCGGGTGTTCAGTGGCGGAACTAAACGCCGCGCAATATACAATAACTATTAACAATTAAATATTGTTTAGCTTAACACCGCGCACGGTGCAATAAGTTTTTCAATTATAATAAATAATATTGTTATTTTGTCCTTACCCAATACCGTTCGCCGCGGTCTTCACCCCAACCGACAATACGGACACTGTGCAACCCTTTCATGATCTGGTCACCGAAGTAGCTGTGGCGGTAGATGCCGTCGCGGTAGTGGAAGAAATCTTGGTACACTGTCATGACAGCTGAAATAAATCATTTTAATGTTATTAAAAATACAACATATTTGGAAAAAGCTTTTGTATCTTCCAATAAGCTTAAGGCTAACATTCGATGTTGATGTGAATCGATTCAAAAGGCAGTTTTGATAAAAAAACCGGCGAGAAACATAATAGCTCAACAGAGTGTATCTGTTCTCTACTTCATTAAATTGTTTACTAAGTGATGGAACCTACTCTTTTTTTATAAAGTAGGTTTAATAAATTTCAATTAACAAATATATAATTATCATCAAATAGAGCCCATAACGATGGTTATGGGACCTCCAGAGACACGGTTCCACTGCGCCACGAAGGCTTTATATAAATATAAATATTTATAAGGGTAACATTTTACGTAGTGTTATTTCTTTCAATATAAAAAAAAACTACGATATAATATGATACCTGATATGATAACAGTTTATTAGGATATATGAACCTTCTACTTTGCAAAATATTTCTATGGAAAGCTTTCTGCAGGAAGCAATCCTGTGTTTTACAAATTTATTTCATTAAGTAAATAACTTTCCTTTCTTCTAAGCTTTACGCGTTTTCCTGTTAAGCAGTGTAGGCAGAGGGAATATACTGTAAAGACACTTCGGGGCGGCGGCGTTCGTACTCCACTTTTCCTCAAAGTTTCGAGAGATTGGATGCGGAACCCACCACGCCAAAGCGGCGACATGAAAATCATTAAAATATCCACAATCTTCCCATGGGTAAGGAATCGAATCCACAATCATTACATTATAGCCAGGCTACATTTACAGTACAAATACAAAACACGGTCATGTTTCTGAGATAAATTCAAAGAAATCACGTCAAAACAAAATTCGACACCACGAACATAGTATCTTTGCCATAGCATGGATGACAGAGATAGCCTTGTGGCGAGACACTCTTTTTCTTGATTCGAGACAGTTTTTATTTACATTTCTACTCATAATATAGGATCTTATAACGAGATCTTAATACTTTAGGTGTGGTTAGTGCTCGTATAACATTCATATCAAATATCTATTAAAAGAAGTTTTTTTTTGCTTTACGCTGGCCAGTAGTAGTGGGCAGATGGATCCTAGGGATCTAGTGTTAAGATACTTTGTTGCCATTAAAACACTTCGGTTCCCCACTTTCCACCGAATTCTAGAGGCAAAACAGTGGCGGAACTCAATTTCCCTTTTACCTCGAAATCAGAGCAAAGAAATATTTTATTGCCATCGGAAAATTGAACAGACCACTTGTCACGTTCACAGTCACACGCTTGTGCCCCTGTGTCACGACCGGCCCCAAGACTAAGACTATAAAAGTAGTTTAAAAAAAAATGTTTAAACCGTAATTCTCAACTCTACCATAGTAACGTGATGAAGCGCCGTTTCCAATAGATATATAGACATAGCCTTATTACTATCAGTATAATATACAAGTATATAATATATAAAGTATAATAAATACATAAACAACCCACTTAGCCTTAAGGTCGGGAAGCACTTGATGATAAGCATTTGTCGCTAATGGCAATAAATTCTGAGTATTCAATGCGTTTGATTGTATTATTACTCTAAATCATTAGGACTTGATTATGGTGAATGGATTAAATAACTTATACATTATGAATAAGTATAGATAGAAATGTTGTTATTTTTTTTTATTTAGTGTGACTGGGTTCGATTACCGTTCGAGGAAATGAAATATTTAATGTTTTCATTTCTTCGAAGCTGAGATAAAAAAAAAATTACGATAATATTTATGTTGTACTATTTTTCATTAGTTGTATTTTTTGCAGTTTTACGCCGTATCCCGCAGGGAAGGCAAAGGGAACTTATTAGTAATCTACTAAGACACTCCGTTCTCTATTTTTCGCAATATCTCCGAAAAATTGCGTGTTGAGTGGTGGACTCAACACCGTGCTTTGTCTGCCAGTATCAATAAAAATATACAACGGGGTGAACGAAAAAATAAGTAGAAAATAACAAATGAAAACTATTATCCATTTACTATGAGATGGGATTTTTTATTTTATTTTATTTGGCATAATTCAAAGCAATGGTTGAATTAACATTTTAGTAATGTTAAATGAAGCAAGTACGTACGATTTAACTACACATATTTTTTTTTTAAGATATGATTCTTAGCCTGACTTCTTTTCGCGTATTAATCCTAAGCTCATTTTTCTTAAGAAATCTGTAAACATTTTTTTTCACAAATGTCCTTTGACGATACTGTGTTAAGGAGTAAATCCACTAAAAACATTTCTGTATCTAAACAAAAGCTTTTTTTTGTAGCTTAGCGATAACTTACCCTGCACGGGACCAGAATCCATGATATCATACATAATATCGCGTTCGTTGATCAACCTGCCGGGAGGCGCCACCTTGTATCTAGAAGTCCTTTGCTTCACAGGTATTCTACAACCGTCCTCAATGAGGTTACCATTTTTTCTGAACGGACATTTGGTGACCCTAGCCTTGTAAGGGAAGCATTCCTCGTCTACTATTCTGTAAAAAAAGACATATAATTTCAATTATGATATCTCCCAAGACATAAAATAAGTACAAACAATTAATTTTCATCGAAAAGATTGTTATCTTTTAGATTTTGCAACTTTTGGTCTGACTGGAATCAAACTAATGACCTTCATTCAACACAAGGCACCGAAGTAACTAATGATTAGGATTCCATTTTCTTTACTATTAAACACCACATATAGACAGATTTGAAGCAGCAGGAGCTTTATTCTCATAACAAAAAAAACAAATACGAAGAAGTCGATAATTAAAAAAACTGCAAGATTCTTAGAATTTCTGATACTTTTCCCGCATTTATTTGGGCTTATATAGGGCTTTTCCCTGTAAGATACTTCGTTCTAGTGTTAAGACACTTCGTTCCCCGCACGCATCAACTAATTTTCGTGACAATAGGTGTTGAAGTACAATAGGTGCGGAACTGAATATTTTATTTTTAACCGACTTCCGTAAGGAGGAGGTTATATTATAAATTCGATTGTTTTTTTATGTTTGTTACCTCAGAACTTATGACTGGGTAAACTGATTTTGATGATTCTTTTTTTATTTGAAAGCTGGTGCTTCCCGTGTGGAAATCACATAAGCCTTAAATTTGCATTAAGTGAGTGCGCGACAAATGGACGAATAACTCAATATGACGCCAACCGATTCCGATTATTCTTTTTTTATTGGAAAGGATACACTACACTACACTAGTTTGATGAGAGTTTGTTCAGGTTCTGATTATGGGATCCGGTAGAAGTCGGTTTTTTTGCTTGTTAAAAATTGTAATGTTAATAGATATTCACAAGCATATATAAAAGCGTTGATAATATAATTTCTGAAATATTTTTTTTTAATATTATACCAGTATTAAAACTCACCCCTGTCCCCTAACGTAGTTCCACGCGACGTCGATATGTCCTCCTTCACAGCCGCTCTGTTGCCGACGGTTGCAAGACAACAGCGTTTGAGGACTGAGGACCAAGCTCTCTGCACCGTTGGACTGGATTGCGTATCTGTAAAAAAATATATATTATTTGCTTTCCTCTGGCAACGACCCAATGCGCAGCGTTGAGTTCCGCCGTTCAACACGCAATGCCTCCAGCTTTCAGAGTGGGACGTAAAGCTGAAAATACAAATGATAAAATATATCGAGACATTAAGTATTGGCTATTGCTGTGTACGAGTATAGTCAAAGTCGCTGGCTTATGTAAGCTAACTAGACGAAAATATTTATTTTTACTTTAATATTTTGTTGAGTGAGAATTAAAAAAGTAAGCGTGTAATGAACAAAACAGTTTGTATATATATATATATATATAATGTTTAAGTGAAACAGATAGCTGGAAACCTTCTAATATCTCGCCGTAAACAATATTCACAGTCTCTCCGCAAATAAATGAAGTACACGAACGAAAATCACGAGTTCAGAATTTTTCAACGTCGTCCGCGGATCGAAATCTGCGCAAGCGCTGCGGCGNGTTTTATTACATATATCTAATAAAACAGAGTAGATTACACAAAAACTAATACATAAGATGCTTTATTAACTTTTAAAAATACTCTAACTTAAATTTTATCAAAATAGACTCAATGATTTATTTTCGAAACACTATAATGTTGGCAGATTTATTTAGCAATTATAATATTATAGGATAAGTCCGTTCTAAACTTCTATTGAAACCTAAATGTCTTAAGGAGTGGTCCACATTATGTTAATGAATTTAGTATATAATTTTATTATAATTTTAGAATTATTAATTTGCATTCCTTTTAAGTAGTAGTAGTAATTTATAAGTTCACAAAAATTTAGGCATAGTTTTGTAATTTAGCTTTTACATGATATATTTCGTCATTTTTGAGGTAGGTACATACAGGGGCTTGACATTAATCTATAATAATAAGTAAAGGTTCAAAGGACAAGGAACGTTAACGTCTCGTTAACGTTAATAAATAAATAAAATTTTCTTTCAAAATGCGTGACATTTGTGAAGATAAAATACATGTATGGTTTAAGAGTACGATACATACAGAAAATAAATTTAAAAAACACAACAAAGAGTATAAACTCTCCATCTCTCACTTTCTGAGACATAACGTGTTCAGTTCAACGTCGCGTTTTGTTTATCAAAAAAATCGTGGAATCGTGGAAAGTAAAATAATTTGAATGTAATCGTAACTCCAAAAGAGGTTCGAACCTACAGCTACTAGACAATTTCCTACTACGCTAAGATGGACTTTTGTATCAATATTGTATTTTTTTATTTATTTATAAGTTTCCCTTTTACGTAGCAGGATAGGCAGGGGGAACCTAGTGTTAATACACTCCGTTCCGCATTGTCTAGGCATTGCGTGGTGAGTAGCGGAACTCAAGGCCTTGTCTTATCTCGTTACCAGACAAAAATATTAACTATTTCATTCCCCCAAGTGGAAATTGAACCCACACGTTTAATATCACACGCTTGTGCTGCGCCCTAATATTGTCATAAAATACATTTAAATTATGCACAACCATGTTTAAAACACAATAACACTCAGAGCTCGTTCCGAGAAAAGCTTAAGAACTTTCAAGTGGCTCTCACAACGTCTTATTTTTAGTTCTAGAGCATTTTGCATTTGAATTCTAGCTTTTGTGAAATGCAGAACGAAGTTCCCTTTTTGTGTTCTACATAGAATGGGCCTATTAACATTGTTCAGATTCTATTTTGTTTTATATATATGTATATATAGATATGTATGTATGTGGAGGCCAGTCATGGCAAGTGTAACTGTGCGACGGTTGTAGATTCGATTTCCATTAGGGGAAACGAATTATTTAATAATTGTATTTCTTTGCTCTAGTTACAAGGTAAATCGCAGCGTATAGTTCGCCACTTAATATGCAATGTCTTCAGAATTCGACGAAAAGTGACAAAAAGGAGTGCCCTAATAGGAACGGAGTGTTTTAACGCTGGATTCTCAAGTTGCTTCTGCCTATCCTATTATGTGCGACACACAGCGTCAAAAAATATGTTTATTGTATATACATATGTTATATACATATCTAAATACTACTACTACTACTACTAGCTTCACGCTTTATCCCTAGCGGAGTAGTCGGAGAGAACGGAGCGCTAAACGCTACAGTCTCTATATACCTCTTTCGCCTCGTCACTGTCATCAACCTCTTCATACATGCCCTCCGGGGGGTCCTCATGCTTTTTACGTGATCTTCCTCCAGTATCTTTGATACTGTGTTTTCGAAGGTCAACCGAGGTCTTCCCCTACCTTTCTTACCGCCCACTTTTCCATCATAAATCTTTTTTGCCATTCTTTCATCACTCATTCGTTCGACGTGCCCAAACCAGCTGAGCACGTTAGTAGTCAAAATAGCTTTAAATATTTAAGGCTGTCGTGGCGCAGTGGGAGACTGTAAAGTGGTGCTTGTAATTTCGATCTCCGTGTAGAGGAATGTAGAGGAATACTTAAATTAATTTTTATTTAACCGCTGTAGTAGATAAAGCGCGGCGTTGAGTTCCGCCGCTCAATACGCAGTGTCCCAAAAAAATTGACGGACCCTGCCGGAAGCCGCCTTCTTTAGCAGTGGTAGTCAAATAAAGATTATATTTCAGTTTTAAAGAATAGATAGATTTATTTTCCCAAAAAAAAAAACAACGCTCGAAACACAACTATCAAGAAAAAGAGTGCTAAAATAAAACAATAATAGTAACCAAGTAGCGGTATTATTTCTCAAGTAAATCCAATCGTGCGTTTATAATATACTTAGTATGGAAGACGATCAACTTGGTCTCTTGCGGTCGAGTGGGCGTGGATACAGATACTCTTACTGACGTGACACTTTTAAGACAACTAGTATTATTTTTAGTTTCACGCTGCATTCTGCACATACGTGTGGTAGAGTCACGTCGCCAGCAATGGCAACACGCATGGGCAGACTCGACCGGATCATTACCACCCCCGGCATTTAAAACCNAAAAAAAAAAAAAAAAAAAAAAAAAAAAAAAAAACATGATAGACAGAGTTAACCCTGGGAACCTAGTGTTAACGTTACGTTCCCATTATCGCGCTTTGTCTAGTTTTATAGCGGTGAAATATAAATATTATATTAAATATTTTATTTTATTCTATTTATTGCCTTTCTCGATAAAGAACTCTACATAATAAGAATTTTCAATTTGAATGTTCGAAAAAAAATTTAAGCTTACGTCGTTTTACTCATAACGCGGTAGAGTAGGCAGAGGGAACCTAGTGTCCAATTATCTAAACATTACATGCTAAGTGGCGGCACTCAACGTTGTGTTTTCTCTTGTTACCAAAGCAAAGAAATTTAAATATACAATTCTCCCTAGTGGGACTCGAACTCACAACCATCGCGCTTACAGTCAGAGGCGTTGCCGCTGTGAATTTATCGAAATTAAATGAATATTTAAAAACATTACCTGTCTGAAGCGATAGTAGCAATGGATATTGCCCAATCTGATCCGCACCATTCTTGATCGACAACAGGAGAAATGTACCGGGGCCAACGCTCGCGGGCGTCGAAGTGGGTAGGGTACGCTATGTCCTTGTCGTGCCTTATGGGGCCCATGTGTCTAGTTTCTCTGTTCAGTGGGCGTGTGCCTGTGGGCAAAGTGGTTTTATACATTTTATATATTAATTATTAAGTTTCGTATTCGTGGGTGGTGGTTAGTGGTGGTGGTTGTTTTATGGATGGATTCGATCCACTGGAAGGTTTGATTCCCATTAGGGGTATTCAAGTATTTAATGTTTTCATATTGTTCGCTTTGGTAATAAGGCAAAACTTGGCGTTAACTTCAGCTACTCAACACGCAACGCCGCAAGATTTCGGTGGAAAGTAGGGAACGAAAGTGTCTTAATGGGAACGGAGTATCTTAACACTAGATTTCCAGGTATCTTCTGCCTACTGTCATGTGCGGGGTACAGTGTGAAGCTAACTAAAAAAGTGTAACTATATGAGATAGGTACATTCGAAGCAACATAACTAAAGAACTGAGGTTATTTTTGACATCATTGTAGTGCAGCTGTAAGGTAGCCAGCTGGGCACAGTAGTTGGGGGTTCTCAAATTTCACGCGTTCATATTTAACTCACAGACATTTCGCCGCTCTAATTACAAAAGGTTCACTTATGCGTCATGTTTAAATAAACGATTTATGACGAGAATGAACTTACTTATCCTATGTAGTATGTTATAATAAATATTTTTTTTAACTCCACGCTGTATTCCACATGTACAGGTAGGGAAAGGGAACCTAATGTTGAGACACTCTTTGAGACATTGCGTGTTAGTAATAGAACTCAACGCGACGCTTTGTCTTGTTGTCAGAGTTTGGATGAAAATATCCTCTGACTGGGGATCGAACCCACAACTGTCACATGCATATACTCGTAGATGCTGTCAAAGTGTAACGGTATTAATATTCATTATCTTTTGGGCCCGTCGTGGCTCAGAGGCACAAAGGTGCGATTTGGACAGGTAAACATGACGGTTGTTAATTCGATTCTCACTCGGGAGAATAAACTGTATATATTCATATAACAGAAATATATAATAATTTCATTCCAGTTGAGTTCCACCATGCAACACGCAATATCTTCAGAATATGGCGGAGAGTGGCGGACGGAAGTATCATAATGGGAACAGAGTGTCTGTACAATATGTTTTCAGGTCTACTGCCTCTGTCTACCTTGCTGTGTGTAAAACGAGAAAAATGTTTTAATCAAAAAAAACTTTACTTGACTCTCCCCTATTTAATTATGTATTCAAAAACAAATAAAAAACATAAGCACTATACATTGTAACGAAAGATTATTAATTTAGCTCAAAGATAAACTAAAATAAAATTAAGTATTATAATTTTTCTGTTCGTTTGTTTGTTTACTCGATGCAACTGTTAGCTCGATGCGGTGAATGAGTATCAAATTAATACATATTGACAGAAAGAAATGAAGTAAGCAATGCTAACTATAGAGCGTACAAAGTGTTTTATTAAATATAAAACACTATAATTATATTATAGTGATACAGGTATATGAGGCCGATCGTGCCGCAGAGGCACAAAAGTGTGGTTGTAAAATCGACTGGTTGTGGGTTCGATCCCCACTCGAGGAAGTGAAATATTTATTTACATTTATATTTTCATTTCATCGCTCTGGTGTCGAGGCAAAAAGCGGCGTTGAGTTCCGCCATGCACGCAATGCCTTCAGAATTCGACGGAAAGTGGGGAACGGAGTGTCTTATCATTAGGTTCCCTCTGCCTACCCTGCTGTGTGCGGGATACAGCGTGAAGCTGATTTTTTTTTAATATTATAAAGGCATACAACAATTGAAGATATATTTTATGCTTCTACTAAGACATAATAGTAAATCACGAAAATATTTGTATTGATCAGGGATCGAAGTCCATTGGCCTTACAAGGAGACTAACTAATGTACCATTAGGTAGTCATAAATTAATGAATTAAATTGATTAATTTAACATACAACGGCATAACATATTTTTGTTGAAACATATTTCTAGATTTAAGGAATCGTGGCCATCGTTAACGCGAATTGAAATAATTTAAATATAATTATTCTCTCAAGTGGGAGATGTAACCCACAACCAGTACATTCAAGTTATCCCACTCTACCTTTTATAAAAATTTTTTTTAGTGTCACGCTGCATCCCATCAAAAATATAAATGTGAAATGGAAGCCAACTTAAATGTTACGTAATGCGCTGTTCCCAACTTCACCGAGAAGAGAATAGGAGATCTATAGGAGGTTCTACATGGGTGCCGAGTTCTGCGTTCACGCGGTACAAAACTCGGGATAAAATTCAAGGTCTCAATTTTGCTCGATATTTTTCACAGACTTTATTGTATTTATAAGTTAGTCTACTCCAGCTTGTACTGGATTATTAGGTTGATTTATGGTTTAGTGCTTATAGGTTTTAACAAATTTCTATTACAATTTATATGTAGAATATATAAATTGTAAAATTGTAATAGATATTAAGTTAATAGATAATAAGTGAAATGCTTACAAAAAGGCAATCTAAAAATACCTGGACTTTCTTAGGAATTAAATATCTAGATAATTATCTTTAGTTATAAGCCTTATTTAAGTAGCAGATAAATATAAAACTGTTGATTAGCTGATAATAATGAAAAAGTTAAAAAAAAAGTACGGACCACGTGTCTGTAGTGTTTAGTTAAAATTATTAAAAAAAAAAACAAATTTCATGCATATAGACTGGTTGAACACACAGCACTTTTCCAGCTTTTTAACTTGGCTAGACACGCTGGCGCGCGTCTTAATAATTAAAATTTGAGTGAGACACTTACGAAACGACAGATTAAACTTGTACATATAATAGTAAACAACCATGAATTGTCATAGAAGATATTATTTATGAAGATGACCTACTAACTTAATATAATTTGTTTTAATTAGATATTTTTAAAGATAAAGACATTTTCTTGTGCTTTATCTTGAAATGATGACAAATAATGATATGGAATTCTTTGAAATTATGGCCGTACCGAAATTTAAACACTCATAGTAGTATGAAAATTGATTGAACAAAAAAAATATCCTCGCTCTGCCTACCCTATTATATGAGGATAAGAAATTGTTTTGTCAACAGAGATAATCTTGCTTAGTCGTGATGGAACTTAGAGTCAAAACACTCTGCTCTCCGCTTTTCGCCTATTTAAGACATATGGCAGATTGAGTGACCGAACACAATGACGCATATTTATACTATTTTTAACTGCTTCACAATTTTCCCCTAACATAAACAAATTAAATTTTGTGTACAATAACGCATTACGTTCAACTTTTTTCGATTTCGTTCAATTCGAACCCAGAACCATCGCGTTTACATGCGCTATGATAATTGCTATATATATGGTATGCAGCTATGCATATACGTCACAGGCAGCCCATGGTGCTTGCTTTTCTTCAGGGACAGAGTACCCTCTTCCCTCCCCACCGGTATCGCTGTAAAAGCCAATAGGGCTAACAGCAATTACCTCAAGATCGAAAAAAAATGTATATACGTATAGTAAGCTAATACAACTTTTAAGAAGAATGTTTATGAGTTTAGAGTATACAGATTACTTAACGTAACAAACAGTTTTTTTTATTAATCTTCCATATACAGACAGCGATCAGTTACAATTTTGTTACATGTATAGTTGAGTACACTATAATTAGCATTGTGTAGTTAATTTCTTCCTGTTGACAGGTGTTAATTGAATACTCATTCAATACTATATTTTACATACAAATGTTATACATACAGATTAGTATTCCGCACAGAGCAGGGTAGGCAGAGGGAACCTAGTGTTAAGACATTCCCTGTTACCCATTTTCCGTAAAATTCTGTAGGCCTTACGTGTTGATTGGTGGAACTCAACGCCGTGCTTTGCCAAGACACCAGAGCGAAGAAATAAAAATATAAATATTTCATTTCTTCGAATGGAAATCGAATCCACAACCTTTCACGTTTAAAGTCACACTTTGTGCCCCTGCGCCACGACCGGCCTCTGATACATGCAGTATGTTTATAAGATAAGGCATACATATCATCATCTTTCCGATCCGCTTTTACTATTATTAAATAGACCATTTCAAAGCCTAGCTTAGCCTCAGCATCTAGATCTAAAGGCACTTTCTCTACATTCTATTACTTTCACCCACATTGTTATTTAAATCCGTATTTGATATGTTGTTTCTTCATTATGAATTTGTTTTATTTTATACGAGTAAGTTACATGGGACGATTTCAAGGAATTTATTTTCAGAGTACTATCTTTTTAGTTTCACGCTGTCTCTCGCAAATAGCAGAGTAGGTAGAGGGACCCCGGGAGTCTAATGTTAAGACACTTTGTTCCTATTAGTCACTTTAGTTCTCCACTTTCCACCAATTTATGGAGGCGTTGCGTGTTGAGTGGCGGAACTCAACTACGCGCTTTGAGTTTTTAACCAACTTTTTTAATGTACAGTCTCTACCTCGTACCTATAGCAACAAAGTCAGAAAGAACCGTGAAATCGTTTTTTAACAATAAATGTAAAATAATACTTACCCAGTTTATAAACGAGGCCTTCCTTCAATTTCCTTCCATAAAATTGGGTATAGTTGCTTGCCCGCCACCCTGCTATTCTGTTGACACCTCGCAAGACATCAGCACTGATTATACAGAGGTCACTCTCGCAGCTCCACGTCAATGCAGGCGAATCTCCCACAGAGACGCATGTACTGTGAAAGAACAAACATACAAGTATTATGAAAAATATTGAAACGGTTGTGACATAGCGGCACAGCGTCTGCAAATGCCACGGCTGTGGGTTCGATTCCCAATCGATGGAATGAATTATAATTATTCCCTCGATCTTTCCTTTAACATGTAATATCTTGGAAATTGTGCGGAGAGTGGGGAATGGAGAGTCTTGACAATAGATTTCCTGTTTATCCTGCTATGTGCGGAATACGGTTGATTGGTGGACGTAAAAAAAAGCCACTTAAAGTAGGGTATGCAGAACAAATCTAACGTAAAGATATTCCGCCGGAACATAACGCTGCGACCACATAATTTAAATTTAAAAGAAAAGATTTCCTTTCTTTGATAAAATACAATAAAAAAATATGAATGTATGTACATACGAGTATATCATCACCAAAAAGGTTAACAAATGTCTTTGATGAACGTAACAATGAATGTTATCTATTAATAGTGTCATACTTGTAGACGCTAATTGATACTTCGTTAGTGAGTTTATTTATATGCCGCCTGATGTGTTAGGCCCGTACTTATTGACTGCATCCAACTCTGAGATCGATCTTGAAAGTGATCTTGAGATGATCTTTTTATTCATATTCTAATATTTGAGGCCAGTTGTGGCACAGTGGCACAAGCGTGTGACTGTAAACGCGACAGGCTGTGTGTTCGATTACCACTCGAAAGAATGAAATATTTAATATTTTAATTTCTTCGCTCTGGTGTCAACGCAAAGCGCGGAGTTACGGTATTCAACACGCATTGCCTTTGGCTACTCTACTATACATATATAAACACGATACAATGTGAAGCTGAAAAAAAAAATTAAAACTGGATCTTAAGGTCGCTCTCAAGATCGATCTCAGAGTTGAGAGCGGTTTATAAATACGGGCCTTAGTCTGTTTATATTATAAGACTATGCGTCGCGCGCATCTTTATTATTGTTATCTTGGACTTAAAAAAAATAAATCAGCTTCACGCTGTATTCCGAAAATACAGCAGGGTAGGCAGAGGGAACCTAGTTTAAGACACTCCCTTCCCAGTTTCCGCTAAGTTCTGGAGGCCTTGCGTGTTGAGTGGCGGAACTCAACGCCGCGCTTTGCCTCGACACCAGAGCGAAGAAATGAAAATATAAATGTTAATAAATATTTAATTTGCTCGAGTGGCGATCGAACCCACAACCAGTCAATTTTACAGTCACACTTTGTGCCTCTGCGCCACTACTGGCCTCAAGCGTCTTTAAGACGTAAAATGAAAAAATGGAAAATGCCGTCTTTTCGCGTTCTTGTAGGAATTTTAAGAAATCCTATAATAGTGCTTCCATATATTTCTTATCTAAATTTTAATTTTCTGTGTAAGTCAGTCACTCAGTAATGTAAGAGTTTGATATACTAGTATATACTATGAAGTAGTGGTATTTAGGAATTAGGGCACGTGTCCATTGTCTGTAGGTCATTAGTTCAGTTTACGATGTCCCAGAACATTTTAAGTTTACTAAGATACTTTTTTGTGTTTCTTTTTATATATAATATTTTTTTATTTCTTAATATATCAAACATTCCGTCCGACTCATTCGAAGACTATTGTATCGATAATTGAATGGAGTTCTTTAACACTATTTTTGTTTGTCTGTTACCCTGTTTTTTTGCAACACTATACTCGCAAATCTATTATATGTATATTTTTTTTCATTCACGCTTCACGCTGTATCCCGCACATAGCAGGGTAGGCAAAGGGAATCTGGGATTAGTATTAAGACGCCCCGTTCCCATGAAGACACCGTTTCCCAGTCCACGCACAATTCTGGAAGAAGTGTATTTAAGTGTCAACATTGCGCTTTGCCTCGTTACCAAAGTGAACAGAATGAAAATTTTAAATATTTTCTTGTAGGACCTAAAACCTATCGCGCTTACACTCGCTCGCTTATACCTCTTGGCCACGACTGACCTCAAAATACTTGATTTTGTTAAATATTTAAAAATATGAGCAATTTTTAAAATAATGCCTAAACTAGCCAAGTTTCAACAAAACATTATATATAACGTATAAACTTAAAGCCAGTCGTGCAGCCTTGAGGCCAGTCGTGGCGCAGCGACACGAGGTGTGACTGTAAAACCGACTGGTTGTGGGTTCGATTCCCACTCGAGGAGATGAAATATTTACTTAAAATGTATACTTTCATTTCTTCGCTCTGGTGTCGAGGTTAAGCTTGGCGTTGGGTTTTGCCACTCAACACACAATGCCTCCAGAATTCGACAGAAAGTGGGGAATGGAGTGCCTTAATACTAGGTTCCTTCTGCCTACACTGCTGTGTGCGGGATACAGCGTGAAGCTGATTTTTTTATTTTAAAATACATTCCTACATAAAAACAAAAGTTCAACAAACATATTTTTAAATCAATTGTAAGACCACAGGAATGCTCACGAGATAAATTCAATTGCCACGCACTTGAGTCGATGTAATCAATTAAAATAGTTCGCGTCTAATCCTAGGAATGTTATTAATATTGAACGATTTGTTGCTGCGTATGTATGTAGATATGTAATATATATTATTGCTATAATTTAAAATTAATTAATACTATTATACAATTGTAATTAAAATTTTTCTCACGTTTAATAAATATTTTATATAGGTATGTTTGTATGGGTATTTCAATTTGAGTTATCTTCCGCATCACGGAGACAGCCGCGCCGCTTTGTCTTATCCGACTGGAGAAATGGAAGTAAATAATATAATATTCATTCGAGCGGGAATTGAATCTACAGCTTTCGCGTCCTCAGTCATTCCACTGCTCCACAATGGTATAATGTTTACAGCAAATAACAAATCACGTATCAAAATGTTGTTAGAAACAAAAAATATTGTTAGAAACTGCCAACAATAGATTTCATAATTCACTTTCCATAATATTTATAGAAATATTTAAAATATGGACGTTACTTAGATCTATAAGACAATATTCAATGCTAGTTTTATAGTAGTCAGACACATAGGAATGGGTGGAGAGCCAAGTGGTCCATGCCCATCTCAGTATAATTTTAAGCATACCCCACAATTGTCCTGAAAATTAAAAAAAAACCTTCACAAGAACATATTTGTTAAAAGCTGTAGTCCAGGGTCCTCCATAGAATATCTCTAGATACTCCCGGCACACACAATATTTTAAATGCAAAAAGTGAAATACAGAGTGACTAATCATTATGCTGAAATAATTTAAAATGCAGAAAAATTAAAAAACGATTTCAAATTAATTATTTTAATTTTGAAAATCATCTCAATAAGGAAGGTTTTTATAATGTCCAATATATGTCTAAGATGCGAGATCAGAAAAGTATAATGGGTACCTCTAACATTAGAGAGAAATGCTCAGTGGGTGTCTTATCGTAAGCGCGATGGTTGTGGGTTCGATGGCCACTCGAGAGAGTAACTATACCTAAATTATTGTAATTTCTTTGATCACGACAAAGCCTACCTAACTTCTACCCTGCTGTACGTGGGAAATGAGTTAAGTTAAAAAAGAAGCGTATAATAAAGCAATATATACTATGTACCGTAAAATTTATAATTTCGAAATACCAAAACAACGAGTGTTACGCACGCTTTATACCTTTAACTAATCTAAGAGTAAGCGTATTATTACCGATCCTGTTCAAGGTTTACTGAATCAGTTGTTTGGTTCGTGCTTAGGTGTGTAATGGAGTAAAATCCAAAAAAAACTCAAAATTAATAGATGTGGATAAAATTTTGGCAACAAGATACTTTATAGTATACTTTAAAGGTTTTTGTTGGATTCAGATTAAGGCGAAGGAAAATAATGAATATAACAACATTGCTTATTAGTTTTTTGAGATAATCTGTCCAAGCAAAAATTATTATTTGAATATTTGATAATAATAGTTTAATTAAGTTTACTTAGGTACAAGTAGAGACCCTCACCTCGTGGAACAGTGGGAGGGCAATTGACGGTTAACGCGACGGTTATGAATTCGATTTCCTCTTGGAAAAATGAATATATGTATTTAAAAAATATTTTAATTTTATTCAAATAGACAAACATAACACAACAAAATAAACATAAGAGGCCAGTCGTGGCGCAAGGGCACAAAGTGTGACTGTAAAATCAACTGGTTGTGGATTCGATTTCTACTCGAGGAAATAAAATATTTATTTACATATATATTTTCATTTCTTCGCGCTGGTGTCGAGGCAAAGCGCGGAGTTGAGTTCCGCTGCTCAACATGCACTGTCTCCAGAACTCGGCGGAATGTGGGGAACGGAGTGTCTTAACACTAGATTCCCTCTGCCTACCCTGTTCTGTGCGGGAAAGGGCGTGAAGCTGATTTAATTATTTAATTTTAATTATGAATAAACATAAAGCTACCACCGGCTCGAAAGGCAGTTCTACTGAGAAGTATAAAATAGAAGATAGGTTAGAAATCTAATATCGAATCCGCTACCTTTAAACTTATCAACAATAATCGTTATCATAAACTTCAAACATGTAATTGAAAATTCCATATCTTATTTATATATATTATTATAATAAATATGTGAACTTAATTATTTTATAAAATAACCTTATGTTATAATGTGAACTAAATAGTGTAAAGTGGACACTTAAGAACTTGAAGAGGGTTGATTTTATTACTTATTTTATTAGTTGCTAGTTGAGGCAAGTCCTTGTGACACATTAGGATATATCCAATTCAAACACGGTACTTATACTCTAAGAAATTATAATTATTATATGAACTGATTATTGTAAGGCCATCGCAGCGCAGGAGCACAAGTGGGTGACTCGCGACGGTGGTGGTTTCGAATCCCACTCGGAGGAATGAAATAAGTAATATTTTCACTTCTTCTTCTTCTCTGCTCTCATGACAAGGCAATTCTGGTGACTTCCAAGGATCAACACGCAATGCCTTCTGAATTTGACGGAGAGTCATAACAATAAGTCCTCTCTGCTTACTCTGCTTTTCTTAAGAGACATCAACCATTGAGTTATAAATAGACTTTCATTGCGTTTTGTATTTTATATTATACCATATTTGTAGTATCGACCGTATACAGGCAAACACATCTAAAAATGCTTATTATATTATATTTATATAGCTAATTATTTCTTTAAAAAGTCAATAAAATTGTTAATTAGTCATTACATCAACTTTTTAAAGAAATATATCGTAAATAGAATGATTACTGAGGCCAGTCGTTGAGTCGACTGGTTGTGGGTTCGATCCCCACTCGAGGAGATGAAAATATTTACTTAAATTTATATTTGCATTTCTTCGCTCTGGTGTCGAGGCAAAGCGCGGCGTTGAGTTCTGCCACTTAACACGCATTGCCTCCAGAATTCGGCAGAAAGTGGGGAACGGAATGTCTTACACTAGGTTCCCTCTGCCTACCCTGCTGTGTGCGGGATACAGCGTGAAGTAGATTTATTTATTTTTAGAATGATTACTCATGTTTTTACATGCAGGTATGCACATTAATCTTTCAACGACAGGAATTTATATGAATATGAAGATTTAAAATTAATTTAGTAACTATTTTGCATTGTTAATTCCACGACTGGTCCTATATCTTTATTTATTATTTAATATACTACTAATATATTTATAATATGTAGAATATATTCCACTAAATTGCTTCCCAGCACTGAAATTATGGAAAATTATTTGATGTGGTTTTTGTTGCGGTATTGTTTATAGTGTCAAAATCAAAATACGCGTTTTTTTGCGATATAATCCTTTTTGACCATATCTTTTTTTAAGGAAATGTAGAAATACATTTTTTTTTTCAAAAAATCATGGGGACGTAGATCTGAGTATATGGTTTGAATTTCATATCGATGTCTCCAAGCGTTCCTGAGCTAAAGACTCTTCACAGACAGACAGACAGAGGGACGTACGGACAGCAAAGTGATCTTATAAGGGCTCCTTTTTCCTTAAAATGTACGGAACACTGAAAAACGTATTGCCATC
The DNA here is from genome assembly GCA_013403705.1 of Heliconius hermathena. Classification (NCBI taxonomy): domain Eukaryota; kingdom Metazoa; phylum Arthropoda; class Insecta; order Lepidoptera; family Nymphalidae; genus Heliconius; species Heliconius hermathena. The sequence goes on from JAAIXJ010001882.1 coordinate 223,406, forward strand.
GGAACCGACTACGTGTGCAAAGTTTCAAACAAATTGGACAAAAATTAGACGAAATCGAAAAACGGGAAAAGGAATCTTTTATCAATAGGTTCCCTCTGCATACCCTACGGCAGTGGTTCCCAACCAGTGGTCCGCGGACCACCAGTGGTCCGCATGGTGACCGCGAATGGTCCGCGAACGATTTCAATTTTTTGACTGAGGATGGTAAGGCGAAATTTCTGTTTAATTATCACAGTTAATTTTTATTATACCTACATGCATAGTGGTCCCTGCTACTAAGAATAATATAAAAGTGGTCCTTGATCAAGAAAAGCTTGGGAACCCCTGCCCTACGGGATATAGCGTGAAACAAAAAAATACTCCAAATTTGTCGAAAAGGCGCTCTCTTCTTACACTGTTACGTATGTGTAAGATATGCGTGAAGCAAAATAAAATATTATACATTATAGATATGTACATGTAATTTAGATTATATCAACATTATTCTTAGAACGAGATATCGTTAGGATTGTCATCAATTGTAATAATTGTCATTGATCTTTTTCTTAATGATTCAGCGGGCTGTATAACAAATGGTCTACATATTCTATTACATACTTACACAGAATATAAGTTACGATTGTAACTCGACATATAATACTACGTGGGTGTCGGTGTGTTCTATTTGGTTAACAAAATTGAAATAATTTAGAAGAATTCGACGCCTTCGTGACGTCGCCGGCAGCGAGGCCGTCGTCGCAGGGAATAAGCGTACGACTGTAAACGGTTGTAGCGAGTTCGATTCCCGCTCGGCGCCAGTCTTCTCTCTTGTGACCAGGCAAAGCGCGGCTTTGAGTTACGTCACTAAACACGCAATGCTTCGAGATTTCGGCAGAAAGTGGAGAACGAAAGTCTCTGAACGGAGAATAGTATCTTAACATTGCATTGGTTCGCAGGTTCCTTATGACTACGTAAAAAAAAACATTATACAGAAATCCATAAGACTTGTACAAGTACCTTTCCCAATATTGGAATATATTTTATTTAAATCGAAACGATCATCGCGCTTAACTTTTAGGTTCATAAAATATACAAACCTAATTTAACATACGCTTTTCAACAGATCTAGGAAACAATAATGCTAAATTAAAACGCTAATCTCCATTATTATTTATTTAGAACTGTCGTCACGACTAACATAAAATTATCGTAAATTTCAATATATTACATAGGCATGATATTATATTCTTTCTTTAGCTTCAGGCTGTATCCCACACATTACAGGGTAGGCAGAGGGAACCTGGGAGCTTATTGTTAAAACACTCCGTTAACGTTAAGACACGTTCCTCACTATCTGCCGAATTCTGGTATCATTCAGGTATTGAGTTTTAAATAGCGGAACTCAATGCAGCGCTTTGCCTCCTTAGCGGGCGAGGAAATTAAATTATTATATATTTCATTTCTCCGATTGGGCATCGAACCCACAACCTAATGTGCTTACAGGCGCACATCTGTGCCCCTGCACCACGACTGGCCTCAATAATATATTCCTTACAAGTAAACAGATCTTAGGCATTAAACACTAGCCTCAATAGAATACTTAAGTGTTTTTCAATTCGTATTGTTATACTCACGTCAAGGCATTACGATGAACGTTATCGCATACTAAAGACTACAAATTCTTGTGACATTGAAATTAAGAGTCCTAGATTCTATAATTTTTGATGAATTATCTTTATTTTTTAACGTAACAATACAAAGATCGGCGTTGAGTTTTGTCACTCAACACGCAATGTCTCGAAAACTGAGCGAAAGATGGGAACCGAAATGTCTTACATCCTACATCCTACACAAATAGATTAATTTTACCTTCCCTGCCATTTGCGGGATACAGCATAAATCAATAAAAAATCTGGCCCTCATGATTTCAAAGAGCTGCCATATATGGTTTTTTATTACTAGTTTTATGATTATATCACTCTTTTCTCTCAAAACGTAAACAAAAACAAACAGGCATAAAAATGTGGTATTGTACCACACGTGAAATTACTAGGTCATGAGAACATTAGTATATAATTTCATATGCGAATTCATAATGTAGAGGACATCGCAACTATTAAAATGCAACCGTAAAGTCTGAGATGAATATTAATTTCTTAATTTTTATGTCAACATAAAATGGTTTTCTTGTACCAACATAATATTTAGCATTTAAATGTTCTACTTTACTTAGTAAATTGTGTATAATCTTATCTTATCTTTTACATTTTTTTAAGATAAATTAACAAAAAAAGTCTCTGTACTCCATTTTCACAATTTTTCTAGACATTATATTGCACTGCGGATCTCGACTCCATTTTTCTTCCAGAATAGGAAAATGCAAATCACTTAAGTAATTATTACCCTAAGTCAGGTTTGAACCCGCAACTTTCGCATTGACTTCGAAATTGTATATTTTAAATGATAAAACGACCAACCTGTCTAACTTCTAAATAATATTTGAAATTTTCCGTATTAGAGATCTTTAAATATTCAAGTATTTTGTTTACCGGAATCGTAAAAACAAATAACATTCAACACGTGATGTCATCTACAGTAAATCTATATGAATTATATATGAGACGATATCAATCGAACAAAAAGCCTACAAAATGTATAATTCTGTGGAAGTCCAATCAATGTAATTTTTGAATTGAATTCATCACGTATCTTCTGTATTATACGAGACTATGTTTTCCACTTTGTCTCTGTTACAGCTATCAATTCAAATCAAATCAGCTTCACGCGGTATCTCGCACACAGCAGGGTAAGCAGAGGGAACCTAGTGTTAAGACACTCCGTTCCCCACTTTCTGCCGAATTCTGGACGCATTGCGTGTTGAGTGGCAGAACTCAACGCCGCGCTTAAACTCGACACCAGGGCGAAGAAATGGAAACATCAATTTGAGTCAATATTTCATCTCCTCGAGTGGGAATCGCCACGACTGGCCTCGATGTTACAGATATTATATGCGTAATTTAGCGCCGCAATAGCTTAAGAAAATATTTCAAATACAAAAGCTTCCATAAAGTAAGAATTGAAATAATAACCATCTCGTGTATATTTATTTACTGAAAACACAAGCAGTTCCACGGATTTTCCCTACAACTGGATAGTCAGATGGTTCTTACTGTTAAGACACTCACGTCGTTTTTTCGAGACTTTTGTGTTGAATCAAAGAACTTTACAGTCTACCAGCTACCAGAGCGGGTAAATTAAAATAATTCATCTCCTTCGGGAAAATCGAACCATTTTTTATGAAATTACATATACAGTATATACCTATAATTTAAATAACACTTGTACGGAAGTCGATGCAATGAAAATAAATTAAGATCTACATAATTTTAAAATCGTTTAGTTGAAGAATGATTAGTTACAATCAATTTGTATCAATGCCAAATTAAAAACAACCGGTCAAGTACGAGTCGGATTCGCCCACTGCGGGTCTCGTATCTATTTCAGGTTTGTATGTCAACCGAAGTACGATTGACTTACAATACAACTTATAAAAGTAAACAAACTTATTGCGGTCGTATGCACTCATTTTGTTTGAAATTAAGTACAAGTAAAAGTTTAATGTTTATTTCCTGTAATATACCTAAATATATATATTTTTTCTCAGGATCGCATTAGAATCCGTAGATTCTTTCTATTATTTATATTGTAAGGTTTAGCTTCGTGTTAAATTTTATAATTGTAAGTCCATGGGAAGTATCTATCCTTTAGATTTTAATTACGTAGTGACTTTCGTACAAAATGCATAAAAAACAATGCATAAGCGTTCACATCTTTTGAATGAGTTAACTCTAAGTCACCTTGATATCCCGTGAGTCTTGACAGACGGACAGACGAGTCCAGAGGGCAAACAGTCATAACAAATATATAAGGGTTCCGTATTTTTGTTTCGTGGCACGGAACCCTAAAAACAAGTAAAAAATAATTTTAATGTAGGTAGATACATTAAATTTATAACTGTAGATTAGTTTTCTGACCTTTTGTCGTGTGTCGTCATAGTGATTAGTGAGTGATGCAACCGTTTAAAATTAATTGTTCATTTAACTTTACTCAAAAACTACTAATAAATTATTATAATATATAATGGATAATAATTATTTAGGCTAGTCGTGGTGCGGAGGCACAAAATGTGACTGTAAACGCGACTGGTTGTGGGTTCGATCCCCATTCGAGGAAATGAAGTATTTACTTAAAATTTATATTTTCATATCTTCGTTCTGACGTCGAGGCAAAGCACGGCGTTTAGTTCCGCCACTCAATACGGACTGCCTCCAAAAATTCAGCGGAAAATGGGGAACGGAATTCCTTAACACTAGTTTCCCTCTGCCTACCCTGCTGTGTGCGGGATGCAGCGTGAAGCTAATAATTAGAGGTTATTCGCGGTGCAGTGGCACAACCGTGTGTCAAACCGCGACAAGTTGTGGAATCGATCCCCACTCGAGGATATGAAACGCTTGTGCCTCTGCGACGACGGCCTTCTAATTGTATTTTATTATTCAGAATTTGAAAAATAGTTAAATATACAAATAAACACACAGCTACTATAAAAACATTGTTTTAATTGTCATTAAACCATGTAAGCCACTGGAGGTCAGATACTGGAAAATATATCTAGACTATATAATTAAATATAAATTAAAAAAGAGAATCAAAATCATTGAAGTAAATAACAAAATGGCGACATTTAATATCGATTGCATAACCTCTCCATATGATATATGTTGAAGATTAGTTTTAAGTTGTTTATTACTAAAACCAATAATTCAAAGGTTAATAATAATGTTATAAAAAACTTCTTATATTTTTGATATGTTTTATTTTGTAATAGTGTCACCTTATTCTGATTATATAGATTTTTATTTTTAGGTTCTGTATGTCTTTTCAATTTTTTTTTTCTAGTAATTTTAAATTGTTGTTTAATTTTTACAGACAAACATAGACTAGTCACGGTCAGAGCCAAGTTTAATTCGAAATCATTCATCTTTTCTATTTCAATGCAAACGGAATCTAAAAATGTTTTAAAAGTTATAAATGTAACTACTATTTCTGTTCGTGACTACATGTAAATATTTATAGATCTAATAAGTATTTCGTGTCATTGATCTCTTTTGTTTTTAAAAAAGTAAGTATAACTTAAGCTTTTTTATTATTATCATCTATTATTTCTTTTTTTCAAACATATCTTTAGCATGAGGCCAGTCGTGGCGCAGCGGCACGAGGTGTGACTGTAAAACTGACTGGTTGTGGATTCGATCCCCACTCGAGGAGACGAAATATTTACTTAAATTTATATTTCCATTTCTTCGCTCTGGTGTCGAGATTAAGAGCGGCGTTGAGTTCTGCCACTCAACACGCAATGCCTCCAAAATTCGGCAGAAAGTGGGGAACGGAGTGCCTTAACACTAGGTTCCCTGTGCCTACCCTGCTGTGTGCGGGATACAGCGTGAAGCTGGTTTATTTTTATTTTATTTCTTCGCTTTGCTACCAAAGCATCAAAAGCGCGGAGGCTATATGCGAGATTCAGCGTGAAGCTGTTAACTTTGAAAATATATCTCGGAAGTAAATTTTACTGAGCCAATGTAGTGAAATAACGTATTAAAAAACTAAAATGTTATGCGCATTGAGATCGAAACCCACTATGGGCCCAAGATAATTTTTTACTCAACCTAATTAAAAGCTCTACAGTATATTTTGTTTTAAATGTAACTTTTAGTAACCATTAATAATAAAATTAACCTGTTATATTGCCACCTTAACGCAATAGGTTCACTCAAGGATTCCAGAAGCCGTAGATTCATTAAGAACCCAACAGGCGCATTTACGTAGAAAAGCAAAAATAAACACTAAATAAGGAAAGGGCTACTTCGAGTATCTATCAAAAATGCAATGAAAATAGCATTTTTTTTATTTTAAACAATAATTTAAAATGCAATACGCGTAAAACAGGAGGTGAACATTCTCGTAAAGATTGATAAACAACTATTTGTCGAATAAAATAGAGTGTCATTAAAAATAAGTTGTATATTTATATGTTTAATATTATTGAGTTTAATACAAAAAATATATTATTATAAGAAATTATATTATGCACTTATCGCCAATTAGCCTATTAAAGCTTCTGTGACTGAATATGTAAAAGTTGTTCGATTAAATTTAATCACTACTCGAATTATTATAATAAAAAATATTCTCATTAGTGAACGGAGAGTTCAGGTAAACCAAAGGTCACTAAAAAAGGAATATATCGAAATTGAACAACAAGCAGAGAATGGGGTGTGTTAACGGGTACCCTGCTATATAGGGAATTTACCTTCCCTGCAATGTAAGGGATTTGTTAAATAAAAAAAAACACTATTTTGTATTACCTAATAGGATTTCAATTTCAATTTTATTAGAATGTTTATATTTGCCATACAATTGTGGTCTAATAATTATTTAAAAAAAAAGTTTTATTAAGGTCTGACAAGATGAGCAAAACGAAAAGCAGAATTTTTATCTTTTTCTATCTTCACTAAAAAATGTGTCTTATAAAATATACAATTATTATATGAAAATATAATATTATTTGTTACAGTGAAAATGTTGTTGACCTCCGTCAGTAGTGGACGTCATCACGTTTGAAATATTATACATTTTAACATTCTTCTCAAATGTCATCCACGGCCGTGACTTCTATATTTATTTATTATCTATGCTCAATTTAAGTTGCAGATATAAATTCATTAGCTGTATTTATTTTCCTAGTAGAATTTGTTTCGAGTGAATCTATTGTTAATATTATATACATATGTACTCTACGTCACTTTTCCTCCTATTTAAAGGGCATTGTGTATTAAGTGGAATTCAACGCCGCATTTTGTCTTTTCTAAGCGTGGAAATGACAAGGACTATGCCTATCCCGATCGAGGCATTTAATTTTTGGGCTAAAAATCGGGACGTCCCGCAGAAATCGGGACATCTGGCAACGCTGATATTGTATCCAAAATTATTTTGTATAGAGCCAGTTATTTTTCGACGGCACCACGATGATTTTTAAAAGGGCGTACAAGCAAATCAAACAAGTATTTTGTAGACAACAAAACCAAGTGGCTTATAATAAAAGAAATTTGCACAAAACAAACAGGATAAAAGTTAAACAAACTAAAGAACAACAGATGAATTTAAAACGTTTAATACAATTTCTCTAGAAGTACGATGTACAATCGTGAATACAAATGTTGGTAAAATTGTTTTTAAAACACATAAGTTGGTGATCGATTGACGACGTGGTTTTCCCAATCTTCAAACACTATGTGAATAGCGTACGAATCGGTAAAAGTCAGTTTGTTACTTAACCTTAATACAATTCTTTTGAAATTTAATACTATGTACATATATCTCGAAGTAACTAAAAAAAAGAAATATGATAAAAGAATCTATTATTATTATTTTGCTTAGAACTGCCAATAAAAAGTCTATCCTAAGATTTTGTGGTAAATTTTAATAAAAAGTATTCTGTATTCTCAAGAGTATTCTGAAACATCTGAATAAGTAACATTTGCAAACACATCGAATAATATTTTTTTATTATTACTTTCGGCAAAACTTTGTAAAACTAGTTTACTAGAGAAGTGCGATAAATAATTGAATGTCAATATTGAGGCAGTACGTTCTCCATTTTGAGCTTGAATATATAGCGCGAATAGTTAGCAACTATACCGACGAAGACGAGAATTTTTATTTAGATTTTGTATGATAATACTGTCCCTATCTTCCATAGTTTTTGACATTTCCATTTTTCCCATTCGCAAAGTCTATTTTTCCTGTTTCCGGATTTTTTTTAAATTTAAAATAGATATTTGATCGATTTCTACATTTAACTTTTTGGTAAATAGAGTGAATGCCACGAACCGAATATCAAAGTTTATTTATTTTTCTAGGCTTGACGTCGTCTCGTTTGGTACATGTCTGGACGCATGCAATGGTCGTGAGTTTAAATCTCATTTACGGTGTCTTTTTACAATTTTATTACCCAAGATGAAGCGAAGTGACAAAATTATGACACCCAAATAACCAATAATGCGATATGTAAAATCTTCTAATATTTTCACCTTCACGCTGTATCTCGCACACAGAAGGGTAAGCAGAGGGAACCTAATGTTAAGACACTCCGTTCCCCACTTTCCGCCGAAATCTGGAGGCATTGCGTACTAGGAAATGAAAATAAAAATTTAAATAAATATTTCATTTACACGAGTGGCAATCGAATCACAACCAGTCGATTTTACAGTCACACTTTGTGTCCCTGTGCCACGACTGGCCTCTACTCTCTTCGCTCTAGTAATAAGGCAAAGCGCGGCCTTGAGTTTCGCTTCCAGAATTCGGCAGAAAGTGATATACTAAGAAGAATCGAACCCACAACTATTATGAAAATATATGAAATAAACAATAAAATATCGTTACTTCATTTAAATTTTCACAAAAAGAGGTAAAAGCTTACAAAAAAAAAAGTAAAATATTTGAACTTTACTGGTATAATAGAATGTCCTAGCCATTTAACTGTAACTCTTACCATACTATAGTTGCATAAATATACTAGAGAATCGTGACCGTTTCAATGGTACTGTGAAAGGCAGCAAGGTAACAAACGATTTATATTTGTACCGGGTACTGGCTATGGACCCGGGTTACGTGCAATCAATCTTCTGGCGCGTCGCCATGCACTTCGCAACAATGATACTATTTTTAATGATTATTCAAACTATTTTTTTTATAATATAGCAATAATTAATAATTATTTGTAGTGTAATAAATGTATTTTTTATTAAATTTGGGCCAGTCGTGGCGCACGGGTACAGGCGTGTGACTGTAAACACGATAAGTTGTGGGTTCTTTTAATTCTCACTCAAAGAAAGAGTGTGGAGAGCGAAGTGTCTTAACACTAGGCGCCTTCTGCCTCAACTGCTATATGCAGGATACAGCGTGAAAGTTAAAGAAATAATAGTGAAACGTAATGGGGAATGTTGGGAAGTGCATGACTGTAAGCGTGGGTTTTGGGTTTGTGTGGGCCATTATGACAAATTATGTTAAAGCGAAAATATAAATCTAACAAAATCTGTATTTTAGCTTTGTACTTAAGAAATATTCCAGCAGATTATATACCCTTTTTTAACTTCATGGTGGAAGCCGTACATAGCAGGGTAGGCAGATGGAAATTGGGAATCTAGTGCTATGACACTGAGTGAAACTTTCCATTGAATTCTTGAGGCATTGCCTGTTAATTGGCGGAACTCAACGCCCCGCTTTGCCTGATACCAGAGCGACAAAATGAGATTATTGAATATGTTATTGTCCTCAGTGAAAATCAAACCCACGACCTCGACATCGGGTAGACTTCTCAACTGAAGGCGCCACATGTAACTTGAAACTACAAAGACGCGGACCGCTCTATTAGAGCAATGAAAAGCGACGTAGCGAATTTATTTGGTGTTTTACAATAATGATTTCGTCCGTGACTTTTGCTTTTTTTTTGTTTTGAATTAGGTTCAATTGGAGCTAATTCGTATGGTCGTTTAATTACTTATCGAATATTGTGACGTCATTGTGCCACTGTGCGGCAATGGTTGGATGCAAATAAGATATGTTCATGAAAATGTCATTTTTGGGAGACAAAAACATTCAGACAACATATAAAAAAATAACGTAGCCAGATTTCTGAGAAACCGTTCAAACTTGTTACAGTTATAATAAATAAATTGTAACAAAAAAAGTATAAGAATTTCGAAATAGCCCCATGAGAACCTATGGCATAGTTCGCCAGAGCCCTCAGACGGTTTTCTAAAAAGTATTCATATAATATTTTTTTGCTTCACGTATCATATCCAACATATGTGTACATAAAAGGGTAGGAAAAGGATACTGAAGACTCAAAGGAAATCTGGACAGAAATCCTATGCCGCTGCGCCACAAAAACCTATGTTATATATACAATCTATAGTAAAAATGTGTCATCAAAAAGACTTTGAAGCATCACATATAAATTAATAAAAAGAGAGTAACAAAGTATATATAATATAATAGTCGTGGCCATTAGCTTTGGTTGCGTAGACATTAATTCCTAAATAGGAAAATCTAATTTTTCCCGTTCCTATATGACTCTCAAGAAATCCTTGTAACGCTCCTTTACACTCCCTAACCTATCTACATGACAAATTTCAACTTGTTCAACTAGTTGGAACTTGTACAATCATGACTCATGCATATCTTAAAGGTTTAGTATACTTACTTACTTTACCCTTTTTATATACATAGAAACCACGAAGTTATAATTTTCATTATCGTTAAGAAGCGCGATTGCCATCTTTTGAAATCTTCCGTAATATATGAACAATAATAGATAATAATGGAACCGCTTGGCCTTCACTCACAAAAAGGGCCAAAATAGAAATATAAATTCATATAACAAGTACGTAAACAAAACCTTATAAATAATTCATTATATTTGTATTTATTTAAATCCTTCTTCACACTTTAAGGTCAAAATATATGTTTAGTATAATCCATGGTCTTTTACAACAATTAAAAATAATGTAGCTATTTTTATGATATTTTTTTCCGTCCTTGTTATTATTTTGGGCGCAAGCGTGTTTACAGACTGTAAACGTGATAGGTTGTGGGTTCGATTTCCACTTGAGGAAATTAAATATTTAATTTTTTTAATTCCTGGTAACAAGACAAAAGCGCGGCGTTAACTAGAATTCGGCGGAAACGGGTGAACGGAAATGTCTTACAAGATATGGAGTGTCTAAATATTAAGTTCCCAGGTTTTCTCCACCTACCATACTATGTGCTCGGACTTGAACCCACAACCTGTCGCGTTTAAAGTTGCAGTTGCACGCTTGTGCTGTGAAGATGAAGGGAAGTATTTGACTGCGTTTGGACCTAATTTCATAAACACACAGCACATTATTCAGTATCTAGAATCCACCCACATGATCAACATTCATTTCTGGTTTCACTTTGTTTGTACCTAATACAGCAATATCCTTTAAATAAATAAATAATAAGAATATCTTATAGTGGCGCAATAGAACAGATATATGAAAGTTGTGTGTTGAATTCCCAGTCAGGCAATGTCTATAAAATGAGAAATAAAGAGTGCCTAAACACTATTTCCCTCTGCTTACATTTAGTTGTTGAAATTTTAAGCAATAGACAGTGATAATAAAATAACATATTTATTTCCGAGATTGTAAAAGCGATGCTTGTAGGTTCGATTCCCACTCGGAGGAATATATTATCTTATTTCCACGCTTTAGTACACAAATTGCGGTATAGAGGCCCTTTAACATACAATGTCTCGAAAATTGGACGGTGCTTCGGAAATATAGTGTCTCGACACTAGGTTCCTTCTACCTACCCTACGTGCAGAACACAGCACGAAGCTAAGAACTCACTTTATCTTCCTAAATGGTAAATGAAGTGATAAATAAAACAATTGAGGCCAGTCGTAGCGCAGGGGCACAAGAGTGCGATTGTAAACGAGGATCGAGAGAACGAGTTCTGGTAACTAGACAATTCGTGGCGTTGAGTTCCGTCACACAACACGCAATGCCTTCAGAATTCGGCGAAAATTGAGGAACGGAACTATTTCAATGCGAACGGAGTGTTTTAGCACTAACTTTCCAGGTCGTCCGGCTGTCCTACTATAAGTAGGATACAGTGGGAAATAAAAAAAAATAGATACATTTTGTAGGTGTAACAATTTTATAAGCTACGTAACGTTTTGTGGAATCATAACCTCTAATACTACTAATCAATATGACCATATGTGCAAAGTAGTTAGATAAAAATTCGAAGGCCACAGTAGTAAATTCAATTCAAGGTTAGATATCGTCTGGAATTTTAATTAATAGGTCTTTATATAAGTCGATAGCTTATTATTTTTGTTGTGTTAATTTGCATTAACTAGTGTAGCATCTTTTTTTAAAGAATTTTAATTTTTAGATCAGGCCGTCGTAGGGCAGAGGCATAAAGATTTGACGTTCGTTATAGGTTCGATCCCCACTCGAGGGAATGAATTATTATTTATATTTTCATTTTTTCGCTCTGCCAACAAGGCAAAAGCCGGGCGTTGAGATCCGCCACTCGACACACAATGCCTATAACAATTCGGCGGAAAGTGGAGAAAGGAGTATCTATTTAAGTTAATTAGAAATATTTTTAAAAAAAAAATCATAACTTAAGCCAGAGAAAAGAAAAGCATTTATTAATAAATAATAATTCACTGCCCCAGGTAGGGGTCGAATCCACAACCGTCGCGTTACAATCACACCCTTATGCCCCTGCGCCACAACGGCCAATATTTAGTTTATTACGCGATGGAAGACACTGACCCTGAAATCTCCTATTAATATGAGATATATTATTATGAACATGCCTCGATCTTGCTTACGATGGTGTGACGTCACGGACGACGTCGGCGACCACAAATTATAATATAGGCTTAACTCGCTTATTTATTGACGTATTTAATTATTTTTTAAACCTTTTTAAATTTTTTATCTATATTTTAATTATATTAAGTTGAAATCAATTATGTAATTGTATTTAATAGTAATATAATGTAATTATTTATATATTAATTATATTTTAGAGGTATGTAGAGACCGTAGTGTTTGGCGCTCCGTTCTCTCTGACTACCCAGCTAGGGATACAGCGTGGAGCTATGTTAATAATATATTTTATTATACTTTAGCTTTTATTAAGTCAACTCAATTAAAAGATGGCCAAAACTAGTGAAAGACACTTACCACGTATTACAATCTTCCATGCGGGTGTCCCCCTCGAAGTAGAATTTCCTGTTGTGCTGGCAGGGCTGCTTCAGCGGGGTGGGCGCCGACCCGCACACTGGTTCGTAGTCAGGACAGCAGTCGTCGTGGTTGCGGTTGCAGAATTCATCACAGTAGCACAGGGTATCTGGGGATTTGTTCTTGTTTTAGAATAAAATAAAAAAGGCATTGCGTGTTCAGTGGCTCAACGCCGCGCTATGACTCGACACTAAAGCGAAGAAATGAAGGTTTTAAATAATTCATTTTCTCGAGTTGGGATCGAACCCACAAGCAGTAACGTTTACATATTTTTGCGCTAAGACTGGGCCTTTAAAACTAAAGTAATTATTAATAATTATACTAATGATAATACAATAAGAAGAGAAAATCTACTGGAAGTGGCTTAGTGCGCCTCAAGTCCACTACTAACGAAAAAATGGTTCACTTAGAATCTCCTATAGAGCATGGGACCAAGTGATACCTTTATACATTTCGTTCGTAACTTTCTCCCCAATTTTCAAGATATTGCGTGAGGAAGTGCGAAACTCAACGCCGCTATTTGTCTTGTTACAAGAGCTTGTTGCTTATTTTTCAATTATATACAATTTTTAAGAAAAGCTGATAAAATATGTATGTATGACATGTATTTATATAATATTAATAGATTCTTGTTAACCCTCGTCATTCATCTCCATTATTACTTTAAAATTCTCACAAGTATTCAAAGTCATTGACCTTCTTAGAACGTCATTTTACACCAGGATTACTACGGCTAAGTGTTACGGAGTTTGGCATAGGCATGGGAAAGTCTAAGTTATTGATATTTCATTCTGTGTGTATCTTTGAAGCAGTGTCGTATAGTTTCCAATTAGAAAGGATAATATTTTTTTAACTTTCACGCTGTATCCCACACAAAGATGGATAGGCAGAGGGAACCTGGGTACCTAGGGTTATGATAGTGTCTTAGCCTCTTTTTTCTCTTCTTAATATTCCACCTCTCACCACGCAATACTTCCAGAATTCAGTGAAAAATGGGGAACGGAAGTGGCTTAATAGAAACGAGACATCTTAACACTAGGTTCCCAGGTGCTCTTTGCCTGGGAACCCTGGATACCCTGCTACGTATCCAGGACACAGCGTAAAGCTGAACAAAAATGGGCATTACCGAGTATCCTATGAGAGCATCCGTCTTCTCTGTCCTTACAGCATTTTCTATCAATGCCGCAGTACGGACCTCGGGGTAGATCAGGGTGGTAATACGCTGTGACGGCGCTTAACAACGCGCCCAGGATGAGTAAACGCATTCTGTAACAAAATAATTTATTTTAGATTATATAAATTTCTTTTTTGTTTTGTTTTAAGCTTTATCTCTAAAGTCTCTGCAGGAAATGAAAATGATTGATTAACCCCGATTGAGAATCGAACACACAACCGTCGAGTTTACATTTAACATTAAAAGTATAATATCTACTCCTTACTTCGGGTGTAAGTATTATACATTTGTTATTATAGGTATTTTATGAGTAATCGATACACGTGCCTGCGCTCTTATCAACGATTATGGCCAATTAAAAAAATTTGCTTCGAGAACAGAGTAATGAATTGTCAGTGAAAATTTGTAATGCGCCTGTATATATTTTTTGTAGATATTATATATTTTTACTTTTTTAATAGTATTTTCTTTTACTTTTTATGTAAAAGAAGATACTATTAAAAAGGGAGGGAGGAATCTTGGAGGGGAGTACAACGATATATTTCATTTCGGCCGTGAGTTTGAGTGAGCATTTATGAGCATTTTATTAAACTTTTAGTCTAAATAGAACTAATACTAGATTTTTGTTATTTATCTCGAAATTGTATAAAAGAGCCAATGATGAAGTTATTTTCTTTTCAATTATTATATATATTTATACACATGTTACAAAAAAAGGAAACAATGTAAAGCTCGACATTTTACCCTACCTTGATGCTTAGAAATACTTTTTTTTTCTGTTTCATTTGATTTCAATATAAAATTAAAAAGTGAAAAAATATTTCTAAATAAAAAAAATACATCAATAATTTAAGCTTTAAACGGTTACTTCTGTACATAGTCAGTCTACAGTACATTGACCTATTTGCAAAATAATAATAAAGCTGATAAGAAAAACACGCGGTACTAATATTTACGTTTCAATTTGGAATGCACTTAGCTAATGGTATTTGAAATACTATGAATTTGTTGTTTATTGATTCTTAGTTTCGCGTGTGTCCCACAAGCAGAGAGAACCGAGTGCTAAGACACTCCGATCTCCACTTTCCACCGGGATTGCGTATTGAGTGACGGTCCTTAACGCAGTGCTTTAATTTGAAGAAAATAAATGTTGTGTGAATAGAACGAGTGGAAGTAGGACTCACAAATACCACGTTTAAAATTTAGACATTGTTTTACTACGTCACGATGACCTCAGCTAAACTTATTACCTTATACTTATGTATAAATAACTTACTAAAAAAAAATTTGCTATTTTACAGCGTTGAATTCCGTCAGAGTGTCTAGCGTTTTACAAAAGGCCTTTTAGAGTGGCACCTTGCGACGCGTGATAAAACGTGAAGTTTATTTTATTATTATTTTTTATGAGCTTATTTTTTATGGACTGCATCCTGCCCACAGGTAGAGGGATCCTGGGAACCTAGTGTTAAGACACTCATTTCCCATTAAAATTAAAAAATATATTCTTTGCTATATTCAATTCGTAGCTACATTCACCGACATTTGACACGCTACATCGCCAAATGCAGAAATGCGTGAAGATAAAAAAAATATATTTAAACACTAAACTCGTCAACTTAAGATAAGTTTAAACTTTAAAACTATTATTATTTAACGTATTTTTGAGGCTGTCGTTGGCCGATGGCACAAGGATTTTCTTTAAGCGCGCCGGTCGTGGCTTCGATTCCCAGTCGGGAAAATAAAATATTTAATATTTAAATTTTCTCGCTCTGGCGATGAAGTGAAGCGTGGCGTTGAGTTCAGCCACGTGCAATGCGACACACAATGTCTCAGAATTAGGCGAGAATTGGGGGAATTGTTCGGCTTAGTCGTCACCGTCCGCGACCCCGTGTCACACCAGAGGAGCTATGATTCGTACTAAGGTGACGTGCAAAAACAACGTGAGGAGCTAAGTTCCGCCATTCAACACGGCAATGTCTCAAAAATTTCTAGAAACTGGAGAACGGAAGTCGTTCGGAACGTTCTTTCTGTCTGCCTTTATATTATACTCACGAAAAACGTGAAAATAACAAAAAAAACCTCGTTTCATTACTCAAAGGACTATGGAAAATTTATTCACAAGGTTATTTTTCATCCACTGACAGATTTACAGTCGTGTGAATTGGCACATTTTATTACGTATGTAGAACATATGTATGTCACTAAATATATTTATTTCACTTAATTTAATTATTATACTTTTATATAGGCCAACACTATAAAAATATAACATAAACACAACATCCACAAGGCTGTAGGTTTGATTCTCACGTGATGAAATGAAGTCTATATATACTTATAATACAATCGATTTAAATTAGCTTCCCAGGTTAACAAGCACCGACCGTTAATAAGCACCGAAAGCGGGACAAAAATTAAGTTTCAAATAAACCTTTGGTGATAGCTGTGTGGTGTGGTGATATTCCAATGGTGATAGATAAAAATATAAAATATTTTTAATGGAAAAACGTCACTATACAAAAAGGTTATTGTTTTGGTTTAGCATAACATGTTAAGTGAAATTGTAGCTAAATCTTCAGAATAATTATACGTAACTTACGAATATATATTTTTGTGTTTCTATGAAATTATTAGAAACTAATTAAAATCTTAAAATATTAAAAGAAGATTTCTCACAATACTTGGAATAATCTGTGAAAAGGGGAAGATGCCTGTCCCGATCGGAACATTTTTGGCCAAAAATCGTAACGTCCCGGCAACGATGGAATTACCCTATAGAGCATTGGTCCCCAACCAGTGGTCCGCGAACCACCAGTGGTCCGCAGAGGCCTAAATATGGTCCGCGAACGATTTTAATTTTATGACTGGAGATGGTGAGGCGAAGTTTCTGTTTGATTATCACAGTTAATTCTTATTATACCTATATGCATAGTGGTCCCTGCTACCAAGAATGATATACAAGTGGTCCTTAATCAATAAAAGGTTGGGAACCCCTGCTATAGAGGTACAACAACGAAATTGCGCGTTACACAAAAAATAACTTTTTAATTCTACTTCTTATCAGAAATCAGAATAAATAGATTTTGATAAGATATAAAAATCACATTGCTAGTAGTATATTATTAAATATATTAACCTAAATGAAACAAACATTGGAGAGAATGTTTGTCAATGTTGTAACCTAGCAAGAAGTCAGTCTTAATGGTCTCCTTGGATATTGAGGGAGCGTTTGATAATGCTTGGTGGCCAGCACTTAAATATCATCTTGCCGTCAAAAAGTGCCCAAGAAATCTCTTCAAATTGGTCAACTCATATCTTAGGGACCGTAAAATCAAAGTAAATTATGCAAGAAAAGAGTCGCAGAAAGATACGACCAAAGGTTGCGTTCAGGGCTCAATAGCTGGACCAACGTTTTGGAATGTCATCTTAGACTCACTTCTACACCAGCTAAATGAAGAGGGAGTGTACTGCCAGGCGTTTGCAGGCGACGTGGTACTCATTTTCGCGAGCCATAACATAGGAAATTTAGAGCAACAAGCCANTGTTAGCGTACTCGTGTAAAAGAGGGTAGATTTAGGTGGAAAATAACTATAAAAGCAGTGGAATTGTGTCAATCGGGGGCACTCGCTTGTAAGTGACGGCCCCTGTTGGAAGGAAACTAGTGTGAAGTATTGTTAGTAGGTGATTCATATCACTTATTGCAATTACATACTATCTCTTTCAAAATAGTTTAGAATCATATAGACGATGTGTGTTTTAAATGTATTTCTTTAAAAACGTTACCCGCTTCCGATTTTTAACACATTGGAGAGAATGTTTGTCAATGTTGTAACCTAGCAAGTTTCTTTCTAGTATTTTTTTTTCAACAGTTTGACTTCAGTGGTAGTTATATAAATTAAATAAACAAATAAATCAGCTGCATGCTGTATCCCGCGCACAGCAGGGTAGGCAGAGGGAACCTAGTGTTAAGACACTCTGTTCCCCACTGAGACTTAGAATTTGTATATCTGTAATTTGTATGTCTGCAATGTAAGAATATAATATAATAACCACAAAATAGTTATTTGTAATTTGTTTTGAGTTACTTTCAAAATGACTGTAGTATCATCTTGCTTTAGCGAATTTCGTAATGAAATCGTTGTCATAAATCAATTGAGCACTAAAAGTCAGATTTAGTTTAGGATTACGTCGTATTTTGACAGAAATTTTATTAGCTATATCAATTTTAACTTTAAACATATGCAAATAAGAATCTAAATTCGATAAAAATAAAAATTTAAATGATTTAAGTTGTAAAATTTTTTACAACAATACCCTTTGTTTAGGTTCCACATGTGGAATTCGAGAACCGTCGTAAAATATTTAGGCGACAGTGGAAAATAGAAGTCTCAAATTTTGTGAGACTTTTTTCTTTTATATCAGACAGACATTTTTATAGCTTCACACTGTATCCCGTATATAACAGAGGGAATATAGTGTTAAGACACTCCGCCCCCATATTTCCGTGAGATATTGGGAATTCTTTCTTGCAAGCCCCGATTTTTAGCCCAAAAATTGAATTTCCCGATCGGACAGGACATGGAGGATATAGTCCCTTTTCCCACGGTTTATTCCACGTACTTTGTAATAATATGTATAAATAAGTATATTTGTAAGTCATGTATAATTACTCTGAAGATTTGACTGCTTTACGAGGTAAACCAAAAACAATATCGTTCAAATGTAGCGATGTTTTTCCATATAAAAACATTATATATTGTTAAAAATGTATATGGACACCATTGAACGCTTTGTTTAATTTGTATTCAAGTAAATAGATAAAAATAAAATAAATCCTCATTATTTTAATTCGTTGTCCCGCTTTCAGCGAAAGAATCCCGCTTTTTTACTTTTTAAAATAAATAAATCAATCAGCTTCACGCTGTATCCCGCACACAGCAGGGTAGGCAGAGGGAACCTAGTGTTAAGACACTCCGTTCCCCACTTTCTGCCGAATTCTGGAGGCATTGCGTGTTGAGTGGCAGAACTCAACGCCGCGCTTAACCTCGACACCAGAGCGAAGAAATGGAAATATAAATTTAAGTAAATATTTCATCTCCTCGAGTGGGGATCGAACCCACAACCAGTCGGTTTTACAGTCACACTTCGTGCCGCTGCGCTACGACTGGCCTCAACCTTTATTTTTTTTTCTTTAAAAATCCCGCTTTTCACCGAGATTTAATCTGGCAACGCTAACTCTACTGAGTTCAAGGGCCCTCTCTACATGACAAATTCTACAGCGTTCTACGTCTCGTACTTTCGACACGACTGTCAGCCACTCAGTAACGGAAAAACTATGTATGTAACCTACATAGAGAACATTCAATAGCTTAATTGATAAGAAAATATATAATCTCTTATAAATTCCATAATCTTAATATATTTGTATTAATATACTGTTGTATTTACTTATATGGTAATTGGAATTTTCTCAAGTGGCTATGAGGCATCTTGATGTCATTCATGATACGCTTATGACTCATGAAAAAAAATAGTTTTTGAAATGTTGTGTGTCATTTTGTCACACATTTAATAAAAAAAATGGATTCATTATATTATCGGATTCATTATATATTGTATTGAAAATTGGGTGGAACCTAACACTAGGATCTGTATTAAAAAATCACTCTCAAATCTGAGAGCGAAGTTGAGATGCCAAAAGAAATAAATAACGAGAATTAAACATAAATATTATATATGGTAATTGGAATTTTCTCAAGTGGCTATGAGGCATCTTGATGTCATGAAAAAAAATAGTTTTTGAAATGTTGTGTGTCATTTTGTCACGCATTTAATAAAAAAAATGGATTCATTATATTATCGGATTCATTATATATTGTATTGAAAATTGGGCGGAACCTAACACTAGGATCTGTATTAAAAAATCATTCTCAAATCTGAGAGCGAAGTTGAGATGTCAAAAGAAATAAATAACGAGAATTAAACATAAATATTATACGAGAAATACGACGATATAACGAGAAATAAAAATATTTATAGACAAAAATATTTATGAATCAAAACGGCATCTCAAGATACATTTCAAACTTGAGGTTCCTTTGTCTACCGTGCTAAGTGGGGAATACAGTGTGAAATTAAAAAAATAAATAATAATAGATCTACAATTTCTTGATACTTCCCACGTGTATCATGATAGGGGTCAATATAAAGTTAATATTTTATTTATCTATTGATAATAGTAATAATAATCGAGTATACTAGCTATGACTCAGCGGTCAGATTACGATAATGACAAAGAAATAACCCTCGTCTTATTTTTTTTAAAAAGTAAACGAATTGGAAAGAGCTGAAAATCTTCACACAGCTGAAGGCTAATATCACACTTTGATCAAGTGTCACCTTTCAACCAAAAAAAAATCATCAAAATCAGTTCATTGGGACCCAACTGGGACATACTGGGACCCAACCCTGGGAACCTATTATTAAGATACTTCTTTCTCATTTAGACACTTCCCCCTTTCCCCACTTTATATGAACTAAAAAATCTTTATTTAAGCATTAAGCTTCATTTATACATATCTTCAATTCATACTCGTATGTAGACTAAGAAAGGCTCTACATAAGAACTGATAAATTTTTTACAGTCCAACAATCTTCTTGGCGCTACCAAAATATTTTGGTATATTTTAAATTATTTGAACGTCCTTCATTACATATTTGTCATTTTCTTTCAAGAACTCCATTCAGTTTCCTTTTTCATGTAAATTTTGTTTGTTATATAAACAATTGTGTAAATTTGTCATGGTGCATCGTTCAAAATGGAATATTTCAATATTTTAGTTTCATCCTTCATAATAATTTACATAGACTCTAGTTGACAACACACAAATTATATTTTAAATAGATATTTATTTAAATAAATTATCTTTTATATTAATTAATTATCTTTTTTATTTATATAAATACTAGCTCTCTGGTGTATTCAGGGCATAGCATAGTAGGCAGAGGAAACCTGGAAACCTAGTGTTAACTCCATTCTCCATTAAGACACTTCCTTTCTTTCCGCCACATTTGTGTGTTGAGTGGCGAAATTCAATGCCGTACTTTGCCTTACCACAAAAGCGAAGAAATGAAAATATTAAATATTTCATTCTATCGAGTAGAAATCGAACCAACGACCGTCGCACGTACAGTCAGACGCCGTACCACTACACCACTACGGCATGAGTCAGTTATTTATATTTAAACAAGAAACAAAGCTAATAACAACGACTTATAATTTGAAATCTAATAAACAGACAGATACTTCACAAATAATTTCTAAAATTTTAATAAAAGTTATTATTATATATTATAAAAATAACTTATTATTATTATTTTTTTTTTAATTACGATTTTTAATTTTTATAATGTTATTATATTTTTTCTAAAAGATTAAGCCACGACCATACGACACCTGCCCAAGTATGTGATTCTAAAATATCCTATGTCAATATTTAGTCTACCGCAGAATGATGATGTTGTTATAGCACAATGATAAGACGTTGTGCGAAGGTTAGTTTCAGTGTCATCCTATATTAAAAATAGTAAAATTATATTATAAGCTCACATCTTTGTAAAATATAAAAAAACAACAGTTAAAGAGTAAAACAAACGCACTGAGTTCCGCCACTCAATACGCAATGTCAAAGTGGGGAACGAAAGTGTATTAATGGGAACGCAGAGGTTTAACACTAGATTTCAGGTTCCCCCTAACTCGGGACGCACAGAGATACAGCGGGAAGTTAACAAAAGCCAAATACATTCTTTAGCTTTATAATACCAGTAGATTACAATTTCTATTTTCAACAAGAGAAAAGTGATCGTTACCTCATTTTTTACTTCAATAATTCAATGTAACTGACTCATCTCTACAATATCGCGTCCAAATAATAAAAAACTGCCGCAAAAACTATTGCAGACTAAAATCAGGGTCAATGGCCGAAATGTAAACATTTACTTTAGTTAATAAGCAATAACGGTCCAAATAAAAATATATAATGACGTCGTCGTGGCGTAGGGGCACAGGAGTGTGTCTGTAACTCGTTGGTTATAGATTCGATACCCACTCGAGGAAATGAATTATTATTTCTTAATATTTTCATTTCTTTGCTCTAGTAAAAGCTCGGCGTTGAGTTCCGCCACTCAACACGCAATGTCTCAAAATATTCAGCGGAAAGAGGGTAACGAAGTGTGTGCTATGAGCGGGATGTAGCGTGAAGCTGATTTAGTTTATTTGCATAGAATCCTTTCTATGCAAATAAACTAAATGACTAAATGAAAATAATTAATTATCATATATTTCGCTTCTAATTTTTAGATGTAGAGTTATATCGCAAGTTAACATCACTTTTGTCCAAGTTGACAAATTGTATCAACAAAAGCGAGCATATTGTAGAAAATATATATATAAATATACAATGACACATTTTATCACCTATCTATTATATTTGAATATTTGTTGCAAAATCGCGAGAAACTAGCTAAAGAGATTTGAAAAAACTGAAAGCTATATAAAATATCCTGGTGAATGAGCAGTGTCTTAAATGACAAACAAATAGTTAATTTGTTTGGTATCATTAAATATTTGAACCTGCAAACATTATTAAATAAAAATATTTTTTTTAGAAAATATATAAAAATTAGAACGCAGCGGAATTTGAACTCGCGCCTCTTGGAAACCGTCCAAGCGCTCTGACTAACTTAGCCGACCGAAGGTTTCCAAGAGGCGCGGGTTCAAATTCCGCTACGTTCAAATTTTTGTGTTTTCTAAAAAAATATTTACCTTCCTAAATGTGGAGAACACTTTAAAAATGTCAAAAACATTACTTAATAACTTTTTTTATTAAACTTCACGCTGTATGTAGTACACATACACTACAGTACGGTAGGCAGAAGAAACTAGTATTGAGACAGCACGATTCCCACTCTCCGTACAAGTTTGAGACATTGCGTCTTGAGTGGCGGGACTCAACACCGCGTTTTATCTTGTAACTTGTAACATTTTCTTGAATTGAAATCGAAATAAAAACTCTCCCAGACAACAGATTAGAGATTTTATATAAAGCATATGTTTATTTATGCGTATACTAATCTAACAAACTATTTTTATGAGAGCAAATTTAGCAGAAGTACTTACATAAACATCGCTATATAATAAAATTCATGATTATTATTTTTATTTTAAGAACTATACCGTTGAAGTAATGTACTACATTTATATGTTTTAAAGAGGTTAATATACTATCGAGATTTGTTTGATTACGTATTTTGTGGCGTAGGCGTAATCCTATGACAAATCAGTTTGTATAGATTAAAGGTTTAGGTGACGGAATTTAACGCCGCGCTTAGTATACTTTGACCGGTTAACTGAAAATATTTAATATTTAAGGTTTTTGTCTTGTAACGTATATGACACGGTAGATAAAAATAATCTAGTGTTCAGAATTCGAGACATAACGCGTTCAGGTGCAAAACTTAAATCCGCACTTTGTCTCACCAAAGCAGAAAATGATAATAATTTAAAGACAATCTATTTTATTATTAATATTTTTTAGCTTCATGCTGCATTCCGCACATAGCAGTAGGTAGAGACAACCTGGGAACCTAAAGTTAACTCCTTTAATTGAGACACTTAGGTTTTTCAGTCGTAAGCTTATGCCTTATGCGACGTCGGCCTCAAAAACAAGTCATAAAAATCTTATTCTTAATTATTAAAATAAGTCTATATATCCCAAAATAGGAATCAAACCCAAAACATGTATAGACAGACAATGACCCATTTTACAATGATGGTCTCACGTTGCTATCAAATAAATTTATATTACAAAACCAGATATATATTTTAAATGGCAGTGAAAAAAAAATAATATGGGTCAAGTATATTCTTATGAAGAAATTAAAATAGGTTTTTATTTTAAGCACTTTAGCCGAAATCAAAACAGAACAATAAATCTACGATTCAAATAAAAAATCGAATATGAAGCATCTTCCTATTAATCGATTAAAGCAAAAACGAGAAATCGAATGATGTTTTATAATCTAATGAATGAGTTATAGGAAAAATAATTTTTTTGGAAGCCATTACAAATATTCAAAGTGAATTGAGCACATGAGTTCAAATACAGCACAGTTTTTACAAAGGTTTCAATATAGTAAAAATGTCCTATGTCCTTTTTAGTAGATAATCGGTTGAGTAATTTCGGCGTGAAAGCGTGACAAACAAACTTACATTTATAATATTATTATAGTATGCTGATTTTAGCCACACATTTGTGCCACTGAGCCATGGCGGCCACATTATTTTATATATAAAAATAAAATAAAAATAAATCAGCTTCACGCTGTATTGCGCACACTGCAGGGTAGGCAGAGGGAACCTAGTGTTACACACTCCGTTCCTCACTTTCTGCCGAATTCTGGAGGCATTATGTGTTGAGTGGCAGAACTCAACGCCGCGCTTGTCCTCGACACCAGAGCGAAGAAATGGAAATATACATTTAAATATATATTTTCATCTGCTCGAGTAGGGATCGAACACACAACCAGTCGGTTTTACAGTCACACTTTGTGCCGCTGCGCCACGACTGGCCTCTTTAATATTTTGTCTTTTGTAAAATTGTGAGAGCACCAATGGAAATAATAAGAAATTAGTTTCTGACATAATATATACATTTACTACTAATACTATATAATATACTTACTTTTACTACTAGAGATAGTTAAAAGTAAGTCAAGACGATTTTATTACCAATTTAACTTCATGCATTAAAAGCCTCCGCTTTAAGTTACCATTACAGATCTAGTGACGTTCCACCCACATGGGGATTGAGAGAAAATATAATACTTTATGTAGATGTCTCCGTAAATATGATAACGGTGTCTTTATGCAAAAAAAATACGCATGGAAAAGTAAAGTGGTGAAAATTGGTACTGGAAAATATGATTTTTTGCGACATTTCGGGTAATTATACCAAATAAAAGCAGTAGTAACGGATAACGGGACAATAACGAAACGAAATGGGAAAATAATGAAATTACGGATTAGTGATTTAGACCAATAGCGTGGTTTGTATGTTTGATGAATAGGAACACATTGTAATAAGTGATATAAGAAAAGAGTACAAAAAATGTATAAATTTAACATTTATGAAAGTATTATTCACACACAAAGGTAAGGAAAATATTTAGACCATAAAAAATATGTAGCAGGATTGGATCCCGCCCTTTTATAAATCGTTTTGAGATACGGAACCCTATGAGCAAAAATTAAGTTATATAAATAGNAGGTTCCCTCTGCTTACCTTGCTGTGTGCGGGATACAACGTGACGCTATCGTAAATATTTCAGATATCTAATAATAGTCTAAATCGTGCATCAGTTATTTAGTCCACAAATAAATCATAAGAATGAGTTCATACAAAGCATCCAAAGGCCACGTTATTTCACCGTTTGAAATTTAAACGTGTCTCGTTCAATATTCTTTTATTTCAATCGTCGGAATTCCAGTCGGATCGTTTTTTAGAACATAAAACACTTTTTTCAAAAACAATGTTGTATTTTAAAAAACGCTCTGTCTGGTACACGCGAGTGGTTGTAGGTTCGATCACTACTTGATTTTTTTTAGCTTCACGCTGTATTATGTTCATAGCAACAAACTGGGAATCTAAAAACAGCGACCGAATACTGTGCTGTCAAAGTGTCTTAATGTGAACGGAGTGTCTAAACACTAGGTTCGAAGGTTCTCTCTGCCTTCCCTGCTAGATGTGGGATGCAGCTTGAAACTAAAAAAAAACAATAATAATATGAATTGCTTAATATTTTAAGCATAAGCCTGTAATAATGTTTGCATATTTATTATAGGCTTTGGCACTCCGTGTCAAGGTAGTTTTGTTTTGAAGTGATAAGCTGATAACCATCTTAATGAATTTCTAGATAAAATTAGGTGTTATGATAACAATTTAGT
The DNA here is from genome assembly GCA_013403705.1 of Heliconius hermathena. Classification (NCBI taxonomy): domain Eukaryota; kingdom Metazoa; phylum Arthropoda; class Insecta; order Lepidoptera; family Nymphalidae; genus Heliconius; species Heliconius hermathena. Next base: position 249,468 of record JAAIXJ010001882.1, read on the forward strand.
ACTGGGAAAAAAATATTAGAAAAAGCAAAAATACAATCCTGGTATTCAGTTCATATGCCTAGACTTTAAGTCAATATAGGCCCATATTTAAAAACCGCTCTCAAGTCTGAGATCAATCTTGAGTAGCCTCTTACATTCATACATTATATATCTAAAAATTGAGATGTATGATAATGGTTGCACTTTATTAGGATATAAATACCTTTGTCAGTACTTTAAGAAAAATGTCCACAGATATTTGCAATGTGCACAAATAAATGGAGATGCTTTTTTTACTAAATTATAAATAAATAAAATCCTATAGTTTATTTTATGTACGATTTTCGAATATATTATATTTATCTTAAAAATATGGAATTTATATGAGTTTAGATTACATTACGTAGCAAAGTGCCAATATTTAAATTAAATAAATTTTAACAGAAGCTTAGAGCCATTTGAAGTTAGTAGGTGGTTTATCTCTGCAATAAAAACTTATTTGTGGTTCATATAGATAAAATATTTTGTTATAATTGTTTGATTAGACATTATTATATATTTGCTTTTTTTTAATTCTTATGATTCTAAGATTAGTGACTTTCATTTTGATAAGATAAACACATTTAGTAGGTTAGTTAGTCTATTCTTTTGAACTATGTAAATAATTCAAATATTGTAAATGTGGCTCGTGGTTTGCTTGTCTTTTTATAACAATTTTTATTATAATAGCGTAATGTAATAAAAAAGTGTTACCATCCCAACCATATGTCATATTTCATATTTTATAATTCTACGTTAAAATTGTGTTTAAAAATAAAATCAAAATTAATTTATAAAAATAAAAGAAAAAACTTAAGTACTAAAAAAACAAGCCCTTTAAATCGACAGATCGACAATCTATATAAATTTGATATATTTTATTTTGTGAAGTTTTAATTGGCCTTGCCGTGAGGCTAGGTCCGAGTGTCAAGGCATTATTTTCTTCCCGTTTCGCCTGAATTTGAAGCAGCGGAACTCAACACCGAGATGTTATATTATAAACTACATAATTTCTTTTCTCTAACTTTCATAAGAATTCTTCCAAAAAATATATAAAAATTAGTTAATCTTAGCACTTAAGTAAGCAAATATTAACTTTTAATACCGTCCTTATACAAGGAGTGTATACATAGTTGTTACTTGTTAGGCTATTGATACGTTATCGTCTTTTAAATCACAGATTCATATCTGTTACATACTAATACAATAAAGAATTTTATGTTCATTGATTTTTTTTTATTTCTAAGAAAGAAACAATAGTCTTCATGTCATAAGTATTACTAACTATACTGATATATGTAGTTGATACGATACGATGGTTACAGTTAATAATTTTTTAGAAGAAAACTTTTTCTTTACTTTTATACTAAGTCAAGATATTTCGTTCTCTTCTTTCCGTTCATTCGTTTCTCTTCTCCGTTTGTTGAAATAAGAATTTGACTCTTCTACATATTAGACAATTTAGTTTGCTATGTATCTTGAAATGACTCTTTTCTATTTGGCATAAATCAACAAAAACCGAGTAGGAGCCTAATTGAAAATTTGTTTTTTTTTGGAAAATACTCTGCATTACTTAGAATAGGAGACAGAATGACTTCTTAACATATTAGATAGTAAAAATATAAAAAAAACCGGAAAAGTCGTGCTCGCCTTGGTTCTGTACAAAAATTAAAGGTAACTCGAGTTTTTTTCTGAAATTCAGGCTTAGCTTAGCCAGAGCCCTTTCATCTGATACCTCACTTGAATTAGCGGCTTTACTACCAAATTTTGCCCCCTTTTAAAGCTATTATTTTTTAAGATTTACCCATAAATATATAGTTTTCAGATTTTTTCTGAACTAGTACTACCTGTAGATGCTAGCTGTCAAATTTAATAATTATAGGTCAACCACAAGTACCCTATGAATATTGATTCTCTTTATAGTGTTGAAATACGCGTTTTTTGCGACATAAACGACTATATATTTTTTCTAAGTAAATATAGAAATATGTTTTCGATCAGGAAATCATGGGGCCGTGGATCTAAGCATACAGTTTAAATTTCAACTCGATACCTCAAAGAGTTCCTGACATAAAGGGTCTTGACAGACAGACATACAGACGGACGGACGGAACCCTAATTACAAATACTAGCTAGACTGACATAGACATTAAAATAAAATTTTATTTTAAAACTGTGACATATGAATTTAAGTCGTATTTAACGGTATATTATTAATATAAAACCAGACTAATGACACTAAAAACATGTAAATTTATACGAGAATCAGATTTGAATGATTCCAATAGAAAAAATCGATTGTTATGTATATGTTCTAATATGCTAATATCCACATAAATGTGAGTATATATGCAATATAATGGCGACGAATAATTCAAGTTTGAAATTAAATTTAAAACTTGAATTTTGACAGTTTTATTACTTGATTTTATTATGTATTTATTTTCTGCAAGGAAAAATAACCCCGTGATTAAAGTTCTAGAGATTAGAATGCGGCGAGACGTTGAGTTCTGCACTCAACACGGAATGCCTCGAAATTGAGCAGAAGTGCAAGTGGAGAACGGAGTCTCTTAACACTCCTCCTTAATCTCTGAATAGTAAAAAGAAATATCATTATTTCAGAATGTAACCATTCCCTCGAGTGCCATTCGAATTCGAATGAAATTAATGTTTCAAAATATAGTAGATAATTTGCTATATAATATAGATTATCTCTGTATATAATAAGACAGTAAAAATATTTTGTCTATACATTTAGTTATTTTGACTGAAATAGATTGAGGGACACCTAAATAGAATAATAGAAACCAAAAATATTTTTTTTTAATTTCTTGTCTGTCTGTCTGTCTGTCGATATATTTTTGTCCGCATTTTTCTCTGAAAGTACTGAACCGATTTACTTGAAAATTTCACGAATTGCTTTGTTTTAACTTAACTTAAGTACTAAGGTTTAGTCCATCAAAATCGGTTTATTAAAAAAAAAGTTATCGTCATTTGAATGAACTCAAGGCATTAGCTTGCCTGCGGATATTTTATAGCAATCGCGCTGGTTTCTTGGCTAAAGAATGACATTCGAAACGTCTGGGTTATATGACTGTTGATAAAAATATATACATTTTTGAAGCACTATTATATAATATTTTATACAATAAAGTAAACAAAATTGAATTGTTAGTGGAGATTACCTTCATAAATCATAACAGTTAAGTTTAAGTCGTAATTAATTCAACACAGAGATAAAGAACGATCTTGAAAGAAATATCAAGTAAATACAAAGATTTTTTGGTTGGTTCGTTCATATAATATATGTAACTAATTTAAAAACTGTACAGGAGTTAATATGCAATTATTACAGTTATTTTACAAAGAATATTATGAATCCTTCAAATCAATAATTTAACATTTAAGGCTGTTTCTGAATGAGTAAATTAAATTATTCACTGACATCAGCACATTTAACAGAGTATATTATATAGGTAAAAAGAACATAAAGTTACAAAAATATATACGTGTAATAAATAATTAGCTTTATGTATATTTTATAAATATCAAATATCAACAATGGTCGTATTTTTTTATTTAAAACAATCAAAAATTCTTTGACGATATTGTTATAAAAATCATATTAGAAGTAATTATAGTTGTCAATCAATTGTGCTTATTAAATCAATAATCATGTATTTTAAGCGGGCGAAGCCGTGGGCGAGCCGCTAGTTAAGAATAAGGCTACAGTAAAAATATTTTTCGGAATATTTTACATTAAATTTCTTTGCCAGTCTTAGCCAGTCGTGGCGCAGTGGCACAAAGTGTGACTGTAACACCGACTGGTTGTGGGTTCGATCTCCACTCGAGGAGATGAAATATTTATTTAAATTTATATTTCCATTTCTTCGCTCTGGTGTCGAGGCAAAGCGCGGCGTTGAGTTCCGCCACTCAACACGCAATGCCTCCAGAATTCGGCAGAAAGTGGGGAACGGGGTGTCTTAACACTAGGTTCCCTCTGCCTACCCTGCTGTGTGCGGGATACAGCGTGAAAGTTAAAAAAAAAACTTTGTGACTTATTTATTTATTAACCGATTTAGCCTGGACCACCAATGGTCTAACAAAACGTTTAAGATTCACGATAACAAAACTAAAAAAGGGCACCGGCCGGTATCCAGACGCTTTGTGATTATAATTTTTCGCCGTAGGCTTAAAGTAAAAGCTTAGGTGGATTTACAGGTTTTGAATAGGCTTTAAGAACAAAAGTATTTATTCTAAAGAGGTTTTAACCTCTTTATAAAAATAAATGTTTTGGTTTTTAAGGGCCCCGTGACCCAGTAGGATAAGAATAACATCTGACTGTAAGCCGATAGTTGTGGGTTGGATACCTCTACCTCACGAGGGAATAATGATATTTAGATTATTTTCAATTCATTCAGTTTTTAACATGGCAAAACGCGGTGTTGAGTTCCGCCACTTAAAATACACTCAACGGAGTGTGTACAGCTATAAAAGCTGTAAATATTTAAATATTTCTTTTGAAACCGTAAACATTACCAGTACCAGTAGGTAACAGTAAAAATTTTCCGTTTTAGCTATTTTAAAAAAATGTCGTGAATGAAATGGAATATTTAATATTATCATTTTCTCACTCTAGTAAAGAGGCGCGGCGTTGAGTTCCGTCACTCAAGACGCAATGCCTCGAAAATTAGGTGAAAAGTGGGAAACGGAACGGTCTTAATGTTAACGGAGTGTCTTAACACTAGGCTCCCTCTACCTACCCACTTATGTGTGTAAGACAGTATTAAATTAATTTTTTTTTCCTAATATATACATTTTTTTAAAAGTACTTAGTATAATAAATTTTGTAGTTTTATTAATTAGTCCGATAACAAGGCAAGAAGCTAATCAAGAGTTTTTTTCATATATATCTGTATTATATGCAAGTTAGTTTTATAAATAATTATGATGTAATTTTGAAATTTTAAATTTTAAACATTTCTTGTAGGTAAGATCATATAAAAGAAATATTTAATAATGTTATTATTTCACATTTAACCTTTAATAACTTTATAAAATCTTAATAAATCTTTTTTGTGACTATATAATGCAATGTTTAGATTGACGAAAAACACATAAATTAATATATTATTTGTATGTTTTATTTGTCGTGACAGTGGGTTCAATTTTCTTCCGAAGAAATATTATTTTCGTAGGTTAAAAATAAAGAAATGAGTACAAAGCTACATATTTGTGATAAGCATTTCATATAATTGTATTGAAAGAGAAATTATACTCCTATGATTTTTATATTAATATTTTGGTCTAATATATAATACAACATGAAAAATCGAACAATAGTCAAGATATTCAGAAATTCAGAAGTTCAAACATAAAATACTTACGTGTTCGTCATGACAGCTTTTGTTAGAACTAAACACAGCCGAAGAGTTCAAAATAATAAAAAATAAATATTATTAATTTTATTAGCCTTTAATATTATTCGAATATTATAAATAAAATCTACATCATTTAAAAAAGGCACTGGCAGCTAATTTTATTTCCGAATACGAACTGTCACTTCGCGCGGTTTTTCGATACGTCCAGAACGTCAGTTTGACGCGGGCGTTCGTTTTGAACTAAATTTACCGCGCTCGAACACCTGATTTAATATCGCTATATGTATTGCCAGATGCCTGTAACTGGGTGCGCTTGTGAAAAATTATGAAAATATATATGTAAAAAAAAATGAAAATATAAAGAGGTCAGTCGTGGCGCAGGGGCATAAACTGTGAGTGAAACGCGACTGGTTGTGGGTTCGATCCACACTTGAAGAAATGAAATATTTGTTTAAATTTATATTCCCATTTCATCGTTCCGGTGTCGAGGCAAAGCGCGGCGTAGAGTTCGCCACTCCAAAATTCGGCGGTAAGTGGGGAACGGAGTGTCTTAACACTAGGTTCCCTCTGCCCACCCTGCTGGGTACGGGATACAGCGTGAAACTGATTTAATTTTTAGATTAAAATAGGTAAGACATGTTCGAAATTAATATTAAATAAAAAAAAAATTAATGCATCTCTATGGTCATAGAGATTAGAGAAAACTTATAATAGTAAACACCTGTTTTTTTGTTATCCATTTTGGTGACATTTTAGACTGAATATTTTAATAAAATATTCAAGTATTTTACTATATTGTTTATTATTTAACTGCGACTGTAAACGCAATGGTTGTGGGTTTGATTTCCATTCGGGGCAATATTTTGGGGAAATATTTTGTATTTTTATTCTCTGCGCTTCTAACAAAGCTAAGCGCGGCACTCAATTCAATACCCTCAGAATTAAGCGGACGTATTTCTTTAAAAACGTATATTACGGAAGAAGAATGAAAGAAAGATGAATGCTATGGAGACGCGATCTCTTCGTAGGATATGCAGAGTCAGCTTAGCTGATCGAATCCGCAGTTAAGAGGTATGCCACAGAATGGCAGGCATTAGCGAGGATGTTATGGTAAGAAGAGGAACTTGCTCAACTGGTTTGAGCACGTCGAAAGAATGAGTGATGAGAGAATGGCAAGAAAGATTTATTAAGGTACCTCGGTTGACCTTTGAAAACACAGTATCAAAGATACTGGATGGAGATACGAGAGGTTGATGACAATGGATGAGGCGAAAGAGGTATACAGAGACCGTAGCGTCTGGCGCTCCCTTGTCTCTACCACGCAAGGGATACAGCGAGAAGCTAGTAGTAGTATATTTTTTTTTCACATAACACTTTAAAGTTGTTAAAAATAAAAAAAAACATATATTTTGTAAATGTACGACAAAAATATACGCGAAAGCAGGTTACGTTGAATTACTCACGTTTAATATTAAAATTATTCTCATAATGTAACGTAATGCCTTCATTTTTATATGATTCACAGCCGTCGTTTATAGTAATGTGTTTATATAAATTTATTCATATTTAATAGATGTTGTAATGTCATTGTAATATCTATAATTCTAAATTTAAATTGTACTATGAGGCCGAGTCGTGGCACGAAGTGTGACTGTAAGTGCAACTGGTTGTAAGTTCGATCTCCACTTGAGAAAATGAAATATTTAATAAATTTTGTATTTTCATTTCTACGCTCTGGTGTCGAGGCAAAGCGCAGCGTTGAGTTCCGCCACTTAACACACAATGCCTCCAGAATTCGGCACATTCCCCCACGGAAGCAGTGTCGTAACCTAAGGTTCCATCTGCCTACCCTTCTATGTACAGGATACAGCGTGAAAAAGACTTATTTATGTATTAATCGTAGTCCACGTCATTATGATCGGGTTGAGATTTGTGTGCCCGACTGAACACCCTTATAATCTATTCGTTCGGAATTCGTTGTGTTGGAAACTCTATCACTCTATCAAGGAAAGCTAACATTGACAGGGAACCACACATTTTTCGAAAAATTCGTCAATACTCGTATCTCAATAAATACTGAACCGATTTTCATGAAACTGTGACTGTTCTTTAAGTTGGAATATACTCCATTTCAATAAAAAATATATTTCGATGACTTATTTGTGGATCATAAAATATACATACCTACGAAACTTCATCATCATACTAAATATTATCAAACCCCAACTATACCCAACTATACATACATTTATGAAACTAATAACTTCCTTTTTTAAGTCGGTTTAAAAAACAGCTATCAATGTCTGGAAGCGGCCACGCCCTACTGTGTTATAAGTTTACAACAGTGTCAAATAACATTTAGAATTCATTAATTTTGATCTGTTAGTGTCTAAATAACTAATTAGTAATCAACTACCTCCCCCGTCGTGACAGAGTAGCTTTTTATATATAGGTCTACTAACACGACTTTGCCCATTAAAATATAATGTTACCACTTTTATTTCAACAATATATATTGAGCTATGCCGAGGTGCTTGACTGCTAACATGCTGCTTGATAATGGGCTTGATCTCAATTATTTTCTCTGGTCTCGCCATACAAAATCTGGAACTAAGTTACTTCATCCGACAATGACGATAAATTGAATGGAAAGTGGAGAGAAAAAGTTTACGTTTTAAATAAATCAGCTTCTCGCTGTACTCCGCACACAACCGGCCGAATTCGCGGCGAAGCGCGGCGCTGAATTCCGCCACTCAACACGCAATGCCTCCAGAACTCGGTGGAAAGTGGGGAACGGAGTGTTTTTCTGTCTGATTAAATATTTCATTTACTCAAGTGGGGTGAACCCAGAGCCAGTCAAGTTTACAGTCCCATGTGCCCTTGCGCCATGACTGGCCTCTTTAACCATAACCTTAACCTTTTAAACTTACTTTACTATTTTTATTGTATGCCAAGTTTTACCTTAATTTCTTGGTTTGATTTGTTAATCAATATATTCGAGAGGGATAAAAATAATCCAGGAAGGAATGATCCTTAAATAGATTTAAAAAATAATAATCTGAAATTGTAAATTTGACATCTTGTACGTACTTGTAATAAGATTGAACTAATTGTTCAATCTTATTCAGGAGAATGTTTTTCGAGAGGGGTTTCGCCATTATTCAATATAACTGCAAGTGGAGAAAAAACTGACGTTTTAGTTGGTTATTATATATATTATTGAAAAAAATATTTATGTATATGTAAAAAATGAGCTAAGAGAATGCTCTATTTGTAATTTATATGGACTTCCAGACTTCCGCGCGTCAATGCAGCTCCGGGAAATCGAGCGTAAAATTAATCTAATCGACACAAAGAAATTAATCATCATAATACAATATCGTACGTAGAATGTTTCAATTTGATTGTTGTGGCATCTTTTAACCAATTTTTTTGCCAGTTTAATGGTCTGGTGATTTTGGAGTTTGGACAGCGTTGTTATCATGTAGCGTCATCTGTTTAAATAGCTATATGACGTATTTTTCGCCTTTTTTTTCTTCACCTTTTTTTAAGTTACTTTATTATCTAATTTACTCTCTTTTTAGAGATGTTCTCTATCTATCTCTATATTTATATTATTGGATAATTTTAAAGGTTAGGTAGAGAGAGGAGCTCGGATAATGGAGGCGAACGTTAGTATATATTCAAAAGGGTGTCGTTTACCTTTACTTGTTTCAGAAGTCGAAGGCAGTGCCCCATACTTCTCCTGCATCGCGATGGGCAAAGTATATTCGTATAGTGCTATGCAGTTTTTTCTCTAGATAGTAGAGACTCTATGCATTAATTAAAATTACCAAAGAAATAATGACATAAATATTGGTAGTCAACCTGTGATGTGCTGCGTTCACACACATCCCGAATGACGTCATCTAATTGTTTTAATAATAGTGTATTAACATAAAGTGGTTATTAGGTGTAACTATTTAGAGTATGTAATGGCTGTTGCTTGAAGGTTAAGAAAACCATACTAAGGTGACTTTTGTGCATTTTAAGACAGTGAGGTAAGAAAGATAATGGTATTATACTAGAATTAATGATAAAAATAATATGTTATAAATAATATGGTGATAAGGGGGTTTACCACTAAAACCTCACGGTGCTCTTCCTCGACCGCCACCGGTCAGCACTACAGGTGACGAGGGGTTCTTTTGATTCTCTGAACCTAGGCGGAGGTGATGGAACCCTGGCTGCTCTTTATTTAGCGACATTCGAGAAACGGATATATATTTACATGGAAAATGTTTCATTCCTTCGATTTTCAGTTGGACTTAGAATAATAGACGCGCTATCGGCCTGGAGTTTAACTATATTATTAATAATGTGAAATAATAGATTCGTTTTGTATTTATTATTCGCTTTTTCATATTTTATTATGTTTCCAGTAGAATAAAAAAATATATAATAAAAATGAAAAAATATTATGCCGCACTTTTTATGTATCTAAAGAACTCAAAAATAATTTAAGGCTACGCTACCTTAAAAGGAAACTCGGGATTTTAAAATCGCGTAGGAACCGCATGGATTAGCCGCAAAAGTTTATTAAGCTCAGCTGTATGAATACATAACACAAAATTTGCGGTTCCTAACACAGAGTTTGTGTAACCGGGCGGTTACCGCGTGCCTGAACGAGCCTAAACACGATAATCTTAATAAAAGAAATTCAAGTCAGAGTAGCTTTACGCTTTTTCCTGCAAAATAGGCTTAACAGAAGACACTCAATAGGTACTACGTTTCCTAATTTCTGCCCAATTTTCGAGACCGCATGTTGATTGGCGGAACTCAACGCCGCGTTCTGTCTACCAGGGTGGGGAAATGAAAACAATTAAAATATAAAACATAAAAAAATCCTAACTAATTAATAATATGGATATAAATTAAATTGAAGCTATTATAAGAATTTTCGATTGTGTTATTTATGACTAAGAGTCTCATAGGTATTAGAAACAAACGACTTGAAAAACAAACATATCAAACTAGCTTCTCGGGACGTCTAAATTTATTTTCCCTGTTTACAAAGTATTGGTATTTCATTGAATGAATGTTGTTTCTAAATATGAATGAAGTGTTTATTTTCACAAGGCATTCCTACGACCATAGCATTATTTAACGTTCTCACGTATTACATGGCAAACGGCGGCGTTGAGTTCCGCTATTCAACACACGATGCCTACAGAATGCGGCGGAAAGTGGAGGACCGAGTGCCTTAACACTAGGTTCCCTCTGACTACCCTGCTGTGTGCGGGATATCGTAAAGTTGATTTTTATTTACGTATTATAGCTTTTTAGTGGTCAATATGTTATTTATTACTGTATTGTTTCTATATAAAATATGGTGACCTAAAAAATTTATAGTGTACTCTGTTAACGGAGTTGTATTACGAAATTTTGATTTATTACAATATATATAAACAATAACTAAGATACACTTGTATAAATAGAAAAAAAATAAAGAGGCCAGTCGTAGCGCAGCGGCACAAGCTAGCGACTTAACACAACAGGTTGTGGGTTGAATTCCCGCTCGAGCAAATTAAATATTTAATATTTTTATTTTTCTCCCTCTAATACCCTCTTTGAGCAAAAATTGGGGAACGAAAGCATCTTAATGAGAGTAGAATCGATCTTACAGATATTGCCTCCTCCTCCTCCCAACCTTCCTTTCCTACGCGTATGCGCGTAATATCTAAAAAATAGGGAACTGAGTGTCGTTACACTATGTTTTATGGTACAGCATAACACTAAAACAAATTTTATAAGTAGGTACAAATAAACGTTGTGCAACAAAAATGTTCCAGACTGATTGTCCTCAATGAATGTGAATTTCATTTTCGACTTGTCACTTAACCCTTTAACGTATATGAACCTGCTAATTATTTGAAAGGCTTTTACTTATTCATTTAAATACAAATTTTAATCATATCTTAAAAATAAACGGAGATCTCACCCCGCCGCTTGGTACTTGAACGATAAATGTAATTTTTAATAAACTATCTTCAAATAATATAAGCTTATTTTTTACCTTAAGGTCTTTCTCCTAAGACACTGTAGTCTGTTTTTTGCTGCAATTGAAGACACTGTGTGTTGAGTGACGAGACTCACGCCGCGACTTCGTCGTTGTCGCCAAACGTCGTTTTGTCTTATAAAAGAACTCACTCCATTTTCACTCGGGAAATCGAACTCACAACTATTATATTTACAAAATTGGACGATACGCCCCTGCATCGCGACAGCCATTTTATAATTTTTTATGCTATTTTCATAGCACTAGACTGTATTCAATTTAGTTAGATATGTTATCTAGGAAAGGTCGTAGGTTCAAATGGCGCTACATTTTTATTGCAAATAATGTTTATTTGTCATAGTAATGCTTGTGATATATTTATATATAAAGCAACGGTAGCAACTCGACTAGTCTACATTGAGCACTTTATGATTATTATTGATAATTATTAGAATCCACGCGGAAGTAATATTCATATTTATACTAGAAACCAGATGACTCATCTAATACTAATATAATAAATAATATACTCTATCAAATAGGTCAGGAGTTCGGGTTTCCCGAGAAATACATAGTTTTAGCTCGTTTCAAGTAGAATTAATTGTATTTTAAAATAATGTCACATTTTTAAATTTCTAAATGGACACCACTTTGCCTTTTTTTACCAGAGCCAAGAAATTAAAATGTTATACATATATCACATTTCCCTGAATAAAAATTGAACCCGCAACCGCGTTTACAGTCGCCTGTAGCTTGTGAGCCACAATGGCCTCTAAAATAATAAAAAAATTCGAAAATAAAACAAAAAATACAATACTAGATAGTCCAAGTGCAAGCATTACTAATAGTGTCACTACGTCGCGGTCGTTACGCAGACCAATTAAAAACAGATGCCTTGTATTTACCCAACCTAGATAACGGTTAGCAGCTATGTTATTTAGTTTCATTCTATTACTAAGCCAAGTAACAATAAATAAGTAGTTAATTCGATTAAAACAATTAAATTGATGCCATTGTGGCATAGTGGTACAATACTATAATTAATACAACACAGTGCTTCTCCGTGAACGCGATGGTTGTGGGTTCGATCCCCACACGTCAGAATAATTAATTTTGGCAGAAATACGGACTATTTTGACATTAGATTCTCTCTGTCTACTCTGCTATATGCCAAATACAGCTAGTAGGTAAAAAAAGTGCAAATAAGACTCGAAAACGGAGGTAAAAACGACCAAAAAATCACGTTTATTATGTGAGAGCCCCTTTAAATATTTATTTTACTCTGTTTTTATTATATGTTATGTAATAGCGGTAACAGATATATACCACCTGTAAAATTTCAACTGTCTGAAGGACAGACTACGACCGGACTTATGGACAGCGGAGTCTTACTAGTGAGGTTCTGTTTTACCCTTTAGATGTGGAACCTGAAAAATAAAAAAAAATAATTATAATTTTAAGTAAACGTCCTCTAAAATGATAATGCTACATACAGTTTGTATAAACAGATGTTAGCAGTTAGATTACATGCATTTCAATTGGTTTTCAATCAGTGTAGGCCATACTGTCTGGTCGTTTGTAACAATCTAAAGTGTCACCTTCATGTCTAAAATTAATGATATTTTTGGTAGTTCATTGTGGCACAGTAAAATGTCTAATTATTTTTAACTTAGGAAAGAAAAGACTTATTTTTCAGGAGGCGCGGGTTCGAGTCCCGGTACGTTCAATTTTTTTTCTAAATAAGTAAATGACCAATTCTAAGCGTTATGTTTGTAGAGTCGATACACAGTCAGAGGGATAGTAATATTTAGCGTTAGGTCCTGCCTCTAATTCCTAACATAATGCTTGGAAAATGTTGAAAAATGGAGAACACTAATTCCTAGAGAGAGAAGATGGACAACTTTCTTCATACATTCGATATATGTGAAAAGTTAACTATTGTAATAAATAAATAATTACTTTGTCATTATTTAGTGGTTTTAGGGTTTAGTAGAAACTTTTTTTACTTTTACGTTATATCCGGCGCATAGCAGAGTAGGCAAAGGGAATCTAGCGTTTAGACACTCCGTTCCCCTTTAAAAATTTCCGGCTCTCACTTTCAGCCAGAATCTGGAGACATTGAGTGTCAATGGAAAGGTAAAATAATTAATTTCCTTGAGTAGGAACTAGGAGTTTAATCCACAACCTGTCGCGTTTACACTCGCGTGCTTGTGTCCCAGTAGCCATAATAATATAAGTAGACTGAAATTAGAATCTTTGCGACGCGATAACATTTTTAGTACATTTTAAATCTTTTATACGCTTTTAGTTTTAAATAGATATCCCAATATATTTTTACATAGAGTTCACATAGTCGCAAATCCGTTATTGCAGCTATAAAAAATTTGAATTTATTATAACAATTTGTGAACACTCGCTGGCGACATCTTAGAAAAAAAAGGCAATAAATTACTATACGAGTATATTGCCTGAAACGTTTGAAAAATATAAGCAAAAACACGTTGTCCATACTAAATAAGTACATCGTGGCCTCAATATTGAATAGAGTTTATTTTTAAATATTAAATCAACACCACTTATTCAGGACATTAGGTTTTTTTGAACTAAATTAAGCCAGTCCAACGGCAATTGAGTTTTATTGCGAAAGTAATTTTGAGTATCGTTAAATGTGGTTTGGAAAAAAAAAACTTTTGCACTCATGGCTGTTTGGGTTTCTACTTTCGTCATTCCAGAAAACAATACGTCATATTTGAATTTGGAATGTCAATGGGCGCGAAATGCATACCATCATCGTCTATAAATAAATCGATCGTTGGCAACAGAGCGCCAGTCGTAAAGACTCAGGTGAACCAACAATATGGCAATAAATCAAATATAGCTCTACAATATTGAATACGAGTTAATGTTCTACACTTAAGGAACCGCTTATTTCATAGATATATTTTCATCTTTACACATTATGAGAAATAGAATAAACCTAAAGTAATGTAATGCGGCTAGTAGTGGCGCAGGGGCACAAAGTATGACTGTAAAATCGACTGGTTGTGGGTTCGATCCCCACTCGAGAAGATGAAATATTTATTTAAATGAATTTTTCCATTTCTTCGCTCTGGTGTCGAGGCAAAGCGCGGCGTTAAGTTCTGCCAATACCTCCAGAATTCAGCAGAAAGTGGGGAACAGAGTGTTTTAACACTAGGTTCCCTCTGCCTTCCCTGCTGTGTGCGGGATACACCGTGAAGCTGATTTTTTTTCTAAAGTAATGTTATTTTTTGTTTGAGTTGATGGTAATGAAAAATGTGCACAGATAAAATAGGATAAGGATATAAATATTTCACATTCACTGAGGCCATTATAGTTGACCCAGCCACATTACATATACTGTTGTATCAGATCAAGGTTACTACGTGGAGACAATATTGTTAAAGAGACAGGAAACGAAATATGAGATAGATCAAATCTTTACACCTTCAGCGGCCAAGCCCAACGGCACCCTTAAATTTTTGCATCAACTAGAAACGAGCGGATGATTTTCAAGTGACTAAACATATTTTCTTAATTATAATAGCTAAGCCAGCCTAGCCAGCCAATATTTTATATATAAATTTTGATAGTTAATTATTATTTCTATTAATTTTTAATTTTATTATCCAGAATTACCTATAAAAATCGTGTCATACCACTTCGCCACTGACCGCTAATTATTAAGAAAAAAAAATAAAAAAAATCAAATCCGTATTAAATATAATTATAGTATTATTTAATATAAATGCATTTTGATGACGTAAACTAAATTTTACTAAATAATATAATACAATTTATTAATCCTTATTCTTGAGAATTATTTAGTACTATATAATGAATCATTATTATATTAAATAACAATTGTGATGAATAAACAATTTGCGTGAAATAAGACGAGATAAATATTCTGGGAATAATAAAATAAGTCGTTTAATATAATTGTAATTCGAAGATTTCTCATAGCGAAGACGCTTTATTGAAAAATATTTGACAAATATAAATATGAGTGACCACATGTCGACGAGGCCGTGATGCACAGCGTCTGACTGTAAACACGACAATTGTGGGTTCGATCTATCGGGGGGACCGGGGGGACCGGGGAGACAAAGTACGGAGTCAAATTAACACCAGGTTCCCTGTCTGTGTCGTATAGCGTTGGTTAGTCTCATCCAATAATCCAGTACTCAATCCATCCAAACTCCATTTCACAGTCCAAAGTTAGTTTCCATATTTTGAATACTTGCTACCCATTATCTGGTGATCATCTCTCTACAAAACTACTCTTACTCACAGGGATCCCGGCTAATGCGTTACAAACCACAGTAAAACTATTTTCTTTCTCTAAAGGTCCAAAGGTCCTTTTCCTCTGACCCTCTTACCCGAAATCTTCGACGAAATAGTAACGTTATAGGTACCATCATTAAGTATAACCACGCAACAGAAAACTATTTAAGTCTATTATGAAAGATGCGTGAAGATGAAAAATATAATTCTGTTTCATATCTCGAAAATATAATCAAACATTTCAATAGGTGTCTGGCTCATTTTAGACGTGGATCATAATGCCAGTGTTGCATTGAGTGTTCAAATCTAAAATTAGGCCTTAGCACAGCGATCGGCATTCAATATAAGTATTCTTATATTGAATTGTGGCTTACAAACCGCCGTCAAGACATTATCTTGACCAAATATATATGATGATAGTGGTTTCTGGAAAACTTTGCAAACTTTTCAGGTCAGTCGTGGTGCAGGGGCACACGGCTGTAATTGGTTGGCAACAGTAGTTGTGGATTCGATTCTCACTCGAGGAAATGAGATATTATATTTTAATTTCTTCGCTCTGGTGTCTGGTGCGCAGGGTTGGGGTCCGTATCAGAATTCGGCAGAAATTGGGAAACGGAAGTGTCATAACTGTAGATTTCCAGATTCCCTCTGCCATGCCATGTTATGTGCGGAATACAACGTGAAACTGAAAAAAAATCAGAAGAGAATAGTGTTACGATGCATAAGAAATTAATGTCTAAATTAATGTCACAAATAAAGAAAATGAATTGAACACAGTGATTTCAAATTCTTACAAGATAATTATAGTTTATATTGTGTATTGAAAGGTTATCTTCAGTGTAGAGAGAGATGTAAAGTTTAGTCTCTCTGTTCTCCATATTCAGCCCAATTTCAAGACAGTGCCTATCGAGCAACTTAAAGCTGTGTTTTGTCTTCCCATAACGAGCAAATGAAAAGGTATTGCAATTCTTAATTATCATTGTATAAAAAATATGTAAAAGTATTGATAAATAATTGGGACCGCGTCGTGGCGCAGCGGGGCAGTATCTGACTGTAAACGCGATTGTGATTCGAATCTCAATTGGGGGAATTAATTACTTTAAATTCCTAGTTGTGGTTCTGGACATACCAAAATGTGCCACTCAGCACACAATGTCTCAAAAAATGGACAGAAAGAGGGGCATAGAGTGTCTAGATACCACCTGTCTACCCTGCTATACGAGGGATACAGTGTGAAAACATTGATCAAAAGAAAATATTAATCTGCCTAAGTTAATTTTGAAAAGTCACCTCTTGGACTACACGAGCCACTGCACTAATATCCTTTTTTTAATATATGAAATTGATACTTTCACTTTGCTTAACGAATACGAAACGACGTGTGTGGTCAAACCAATCAACGGAAGGATTCGATGAAATGTATTAAAAATAATTACATTTTTATTGACATCTTTATTATTTTTCATGTAATGTTTGCATGCAGATTTGTTGAAGATACGTAATTAAAATTTTATTTTTGCAATGACAATGACAGGATTCAAATTGTGGATAGACTACGATTAATATGATATATGTACCAATGATTGTCACTCAATTCTTATTTATATAGCAGAAAGAACAAAAAGGAATTTATACTACTATGTATAATAAGGCTAAAGTTATGTGGTTGAACACACTAATGTCAGAAGCTATTGGTTCCTGCTGGGGCTTATATAATGGAGGAGAAAGGAGTCCTCAGGTACTGTATCCCAGGCAAGTGGCGTTCCTTTCATGAGTTCTACTTTAGTCACCATTTGGGAGGTGTACCTGTAAAAAGGTATTATCGTAATAAAAAAAGAGCTACTGGTTCAAATCGGTACAATATTTGTCTTGTTATCTCCGTGTGATCAGAGTTACTTCGAACACTTAGAAAACGTACATTTACTAAATAAAATACAAAATATATATTTAAAATGACCACTCAAGACTCCTTATATCTTCTCATAAAAACACATAATAAATGAAAAACAATAAAATAATATTTAAGTGTGAAATCGTAATAAACATGAACACCTACTTACTTATTACATTAACTTGGAAAGTTCAATATTTCTTAAATGTATTGTTAAAAAAATACATTTAATCCTTTTTAAAGGAGTGCTATAGGAGAAAGTTTCAATTTAACGGACGTACACGATTGTGCAAAACAAAATAAATATATTGTATATTTTTGGATATTCTTATCTCACGCTATCTTGCACTTTCTTTTTTTACGTCTGTCAATTCATTGAAATGAAGGAATTAACCTTTTAACGCCCTATTTTATAGTTTGAGGGGTGATAGAAGGAATCGTGGTTAAGTGTTTTATTTAGTTTTTGTCTTTTATTACAATGTAAAAATAATCTTATTTAATAAATAATTATATAATAATTATATTATATTATTTTATATTTACAAACTTTTTTTTATCAGCTTCATGCTGTATCCCGCACACAGCCTACCTACTGCCCACCCGGAAGATAGAAATTAGTGTTAAGACACTCCGTTCCCCACTTTCCGTTGAATTTTTCGAGGTATTGCCTGTTGAGTCTCGGAACTCACTCGCCTTGGTGCCAGAGCGAAGTTGTGAAAATATTAATAAATAATAATTCATTTCTCCGAGTCGAGATTGAATTGACAACCGTCGCGTTACAGTCACACCCTTGTGCCCCTGCGCCTTGACGGCCTCAAATTTATTAATATAGTTATTAAATTATTATTAAATATTATTTATCAAGAAATTTAACCTCGGTAAAAAATATATCTCCTTTTTTAAGATAAATTGATAATGATTATTATTTTTTAATTAATATTATTTTTTAGTAAGTATATTTTTTAAATGTAAATGATTTAATTATTTAGTCTTTAGTCTACAATGCTCCCACATCCGACATTCAACCCAATTACAGTATTCCATCTGTAATCACTATGTGATGGTGTTATTTTCAGACGCCACGTTTTGAAAACAACATACATACTGTTGCCTTTGACTTTGTTTGTGAAAACAGCATCTTTTGTATCCAAAGAGTTGTATATTCACAACGAAAAAGAATTTAACCTTGCGCTTTTCAAATAAGACCAGTTTTTTTTATACAAACATTTTATGATTAAGAACCCGTTATAAAGTCTACTGCATTATGAATATGTCGTTTACAGGGTTCCGTACCTTTTAAGGAAAAAAGAAACCCTTATAAGATCATTTTGTTGTCCGTCTGTCTGTATGTCCGTCTGTTAAGAGCCTTTATCTCACTAACGCTTGGAGACTGGAGATATCGAGTTGTAATTCAAACCATATTCCTAGAACTACGGCCCTATGATTGCCTGAAAAAAAGTAATTCTACATTTACTTATAAAAGATTTGGCCATTTATATAGCAAAAAACGCATATTTCGACACTATAAATGGAATCAAAATTAAAAGAGTACTTCCGGCTAACCTAGAATTATGAAATTTCGCAGCTAGCATCTACAGGTAGTAGTTCAGGAAAAGCTCTGAAAACTATACATTTGTGGTGAAATCCTAAAAATAATAGCCTTAAATAGCAAAAAACGTGTATTTTGACGTTTTATAAAGGAAATCAAAATTACTAAGACAGAAGGAGAGAGAATTGTGAAATTTGGCAGCATCTACAGGTAGTACTAGTTCAGAAAATAATCTGAAAACTATACATTTATGTTTTAATCCTAAAAAATAATAACTTTAAAAATTGGTATTAAAGCCGCCATTTCAAGTGAGGTATCAAATGAAAGAGTTCTAGCTAAGCTATAATAATAATAATTTCTGAAAAAGCTTGAGACCTCCAATTTTTGTACGGAGTCCTCAGTGGGTGAGCCCGACTCGCGCTTGCTTTTTTTTTTTTCATTAGTGTATACACAATTTGGTAAATTCTTTAAATTTTTATAATAAAATATTAATATATTTTTACGTTTATAAGTAATGCGACCGAAAAATAAAGTGAAATATTGAATATTTTCATTTCCTCGCACTAACGAGACAAAGCGAAGCGTTGAGTTCCGCCACTCAACACGTAATTCCTCCAGAATTTGGCGCAAAGTGAGGAACGGAAGTGTCCAGATGGGGACGGAGTGTTTTACGCTAAGTTCCCAGGTACCCTCTGCCTACCCCACTATATATAAAATACATTGTAAAGCTAAAAAGAATCAACGCTATTATGTATCATAAAAATAACACACATACTTTTTGTTTTATAATATTAATATAAATTATTACAAAATAATGCGAACAGACAAATAATAAATCACTAATACATGAAGGAAACATCAAGGTATCCTGTATTTACGTGGGAGACCTAGATTACAAACAGACATTTCAAATATTGTTTACGCATATGCAAACTATTTCGAGTGCTAACTTGTTCACGGTCGAATTAATTATCTGTGCACTTATTGTTTTCCCGCCAATTCAACTGTCATAAAAATGTTTGATGTTTGCCAATTACCAGTAATCGCGAGATTTGGTATTTTAAGAGGCAATGGACAAAGAAGAATAAATATTATGAAGGTAATGTTTTTATATATGTTAAGTTTGTGTATGTTTTCATATATGTTAAGTGTATATTACGTTAATGTACGTAGCGTTAGTGTAATTTACTTAGTAACAAAACGTAGCAAAAAAGTTTTTTGAGAAAGAGAAAGGTAGAAAGAAATAAAAAACACCATGTCTCCAAACCCTATATAAATTAATATTTGTGCAAAACAATTTTTTTTGGCACTCATTAAGACGCTTCTATTCCCCAATTTCCGCCGATTACTGGAGGTATTTCGTGTTGTGTGGTGGAACTCAACACCGAATTTTTTATCGGTACCAGAGAAAGGAAAATGAAAATATTATATATTTCATTGCTTCGAGTGGGGATTAAGCCCATAATCTGTGGCGTTCCACGATTGTGCGTCTGCGCCAGGAGTGCTCCCAACTATTAATATTTTTTTCATTTTTATTACAATGATTATAATAATAAGTATCAGAAATCCGAGTTTGAATATGTTTATGTAGGTTGTGTCTGTGTGTATTAAAATATTTTCGATCGATCGAGTCTGGTTATATAAAACGCGGCGTTGAGTTGCGCAGCACAGTATGCTATCTCTTTATCGCTGAAGGTTCTGTCTGCCCGTCCCGTTTTGGTAGAGGCGTAAAGATAAAATAGTGTTAAATATCTCTTATCATAATAAATTAACACTTCAACATTAGAGAGTGGCCGTAATTTTTATGTTTTCATTTAGATGAAACTGATTGAAGTCCTCTTGTTAAAATCCCTTCATACGAACCCATAAATCAATTAGATTTGATGTTACGATAATTAAAATACAGAGCTTATACTGTGGAACTGCCTGTTTAATTATATTTTATTATATATTCTTTCTCTAGATAAAAAACGGAGAGTAAGGCACAATATAGTAGTAAGTGTTATATGCCAGAAACGTGTTTAAATGTACTGTAGTTGTAGGCAGTATCACATTCTAAATCGAATAATTAGAATAATTGTTTTTAAAGTATTTTCATCTCATATTTATTTATGTTTTGAGCTTGAATTAAGTCTTGAGAATGCAAAAAGTATTGTCTCCTTAGATTATATCCACTCATACAGGACAGGACAGCTTCTTTTTTCTTTTTTTTTACCTTAAAAAATGTATTTTGTCTTACGGCGGAAAAATTAAACCAATGTAATCTACTAAAATCCAGCAAGTCCTTATCTAAATGTGACACCGCACTTTCGCTCACGCATGCTACTCATTTGAATTTCAACTCGATATCTCCGAGCGTACCTGAGATAAAGGCTCTTGACAGACAGACAGATGAACGTACGAACGCACAGCAGAGTGATCTTATTAGGGTTCCTTTTTTTCTTAAAAGATACGGAACCCCAAAAACTAAAAAAAGAGACCAGCCGTGGCACAAGTGTATGACAAGAATCGCGACGGGTTGCGGAGGCGATCCCCACTCGACGTAATAAAATATAAATTTTAATGTATATTTTCACTAATTCGCTTTGGTGTCGAGGCTAAGTGCGTTGAGCGTTGAGTTCCGCACAACACGCAATGCCTCCAGAATTCGGCGGAAAATGGGGAACGGTGTGTCTTAACACTTGGTTCGATCTGCCTACCCTGCTGTGTGCGGGATCCATGAACCTGATTTAATTAAATTTATTTTTAAAAATAAAAACACAAACAGACATATCGTCGAACCATGACGTACCTATATAAATAAAATTAGGCGCATATGTACGTACGTATCAACTATACATACCATAACAACAGGTCATTTATCATTTCATATTAAATTGACAGAAATAATTAATTTATTTTTGAAAGCAATTAAAAGTAACGTTAAAGACTGTCTTTAACGTTACGCTTAAATTAAGAAGCCAAAGCTGAATAACAATCGATTAAAAAAGCATTATTTATATTTTATTTACTTTTCAAGATCATGTGTTAAACCAGATTAATCTGAGCTCGTCCGTGTGTCGTTTGTGTAATGCGCCCATTCAGATTCAGAGCCTGATTCAGCGCATCATACTCTGGTCGATTACCCCGCTTGGTAATACCCGGTACCGGTTGGTTGGACTCGAGGGTATTGGATAGAGACCTCTCACTATCTTGTGTGGAAGGGTCATGCTGTGATGTGATAGTGAGAGGTCTGCCATGATCTCCTTCTGTGAATCTATACAATGAAGAAAGGCCGGGCAGCGGGTGCGCTAGTCCAGCGCGATATCAGGCCCACTCCGTCATCTGTCCGGTCAGGTGGAGAAGACAGCACGTACATTACCCACTCCCTTTTACCGAGAGGAGGAGATTCATCAAGGCTACGGGTACAGTAGGTGCCTGAGGTACCCTAAAAGCGATAGAGATGAATTCATAGTCCATCCTTGTTCTTTGATTCTCAATCATTAATCCTTAATCCTGTAGGATAGAATAAAGAGAACCTAGTGCAAAGAGACTCCGTTCTCGGAACTTAATCCAATTTCAAGTTATTCAGTGTTGGAATTCAGTGCTGCACTTTATTTTGCTATAGCATTTTAGGATTTACAACAATTATGTTTAGCTCCAATATTATAAGTATTAAAATTTGATTAAATTTTAGGCCAGTCGTGGCGCAACGGCATGAAGTGTGACTGCAAAACCGACTGGTTGTGGGTGATGAAATATTTACTTAAATTTATATTTCCATTTCTTCGCTTCGTCGAGGCTAAGCGCGGCGTTGAGTTCTGCCACTCAACACGCAATGCCTCCAGAATTCGGCAGAAAGTGGGGGACGGAATGTCTTAACACTAAGTTCCTTCGGCCTACCCTGCTATTTGCGGGATATAGCGAGAAGCTGATTATAAAAAATTGATTAATTTGGACCCACACCTTATATCTATAGGTATGTACCACAATATCATAATCGAACATATCTATTTTTAACAAAATCGACACAAACATTTAATAGCTTACAATAGCAAATTCCTTGAATACGTCAATATCAAGGTTTGTTTTGGTGATTATTATTTATTTAACTCCCACTAAATAAACTACTAACCAATGATGAGTGGATTGATAATCTAAATATTCGAATGTCGAGTGCTTATGGGACATGTGTTTATATAATATTATAATAGCAATTACAATTATTTCATCAGTATTGAACTGTTTGCTTCCTTTTTTATTGATATCTTTCGAGAAATCCTAGTGACTCTCTTTACAATCACTCCGCACCCTACTACTGCTACTTAAATAGGAGAAGCTGCCTTTTCGTTTGTGCACAATATAAAATAACAGAATTTTTCAACAATTTTTTCCCGGTATATAATTTAAATTCCACCATATGTAATAAGACATTTTCAAACTGATCATTCACTTATTCTTTCTTCAACAACATTCTTCGTTTTTCTTTTTTTCTTAAAAGTAAAACGAACATCCATCTCCTGCGGTTATATCAGTTACTTCACTTCAACACCGCTAAATTGATATTAGCATCTTCCCATATGTCTATTAAATAGTTACCCACTATCAATATCATTTAAGAAGAGACTATTAAAATTTAGTTATCGATTTAATTTAGTATATTATTACACTTTTATAATAGTAGTAATTGGATAGATAAGACAGATATAGTATGAAATAATTGTTTTTACAGTCCGTGTACCATTTATGGAAAAACGGTTGTTCGTCTGTCTTTCTGTTTGTCTGTCGAGATATCGAGTTAAAATTCAAACCGTATACCTAGATGTATGGCCCCATGACTTCCTGAAAAAACAGTACTTTTGCATTTACTTAAAAAAAGATTTGGCCGTTTATATAGCAAAAAACGCGTATTTCGACACTATAAAGGGAATCAAAATTAATAAGATACTTCTGGTTAACCTAGAATTATGAAATTTAACAGCTAGCATCTATAGGTAGTACTAGTTTAAGAAAAAACTATACATTTATGGTTAAATCCTCAAACATAATGGCCTTAAAAGGGGGGCAGAATTTGGTATTAAAGCAGAGCTAAGCTAAGCCTGAATTTCAAAAAAATCTTGAGACCTCCAATTTGTGTACGGAATCTTCGGTGGGCGAGTCCGACTCGCGCTTGTACGGTTTTTTTTAAATAAATTACTCAGTTTCACGCTGTTAATTATAATATATTATTAGTTAAAAATAAACTAAAAACAAGCTTCCACAGTGAAGTCCTCACGGTCGATAATATTACTATTATATTATAATATGCACAAATCTCCGAGATCAGGCTTCATCATCAGACCAGATAGACGAAAAGAATAAGTTATATTAAAAAAATATATATTTAAAAAATATATTTTAATTTCTAATTAGCCTAAAATGAAACAGCTACCTGTAAAATAAAATAAACTCAACGCTGCATGAATATTGTGTTTAATGTACCTACTCCATTAAGATATTACTAGCTTTAAAAATATTTTCTACACCCACGCCTTACCACTCAAAGTCCACTTCACGTCGGCAGTAAATGTATAAAGGAAATTTAATCAACTAGCGACCTAAACGCAGCTTCGCCCGCCAAAACTAACTGTTTTAATTTAACCAAATTATACAAAACTTTACATAAATTGTAGACAATGTGTTATTCAGATGTATATGTTATATTACCGTAAAGTTTCATCTAAATCCGTTCAGTAGTTTTTCATGAAAGTAGAACAAACATTACATACATCCTTACAAACTGTCACATTTATAATATTAGTACGATGTATAATTATCTATAGCTTTCAGTTAAAAATCTTAAAACCATTTTGAAAAAGAGATATATGCTATGATACGCTATGCCTAAGACATTTTGTTGTTTTTGGTATTTTTGCATTAGGTACATATCGACTGTGAACGAGACCGCAATAGATTTGATTCTCTCTCGAAAGAATTAATTATTTTCACTTCTCCGCTAGAGCAAGACAAAGCGTGTCGTTAAGTTCGCCCACTTAACACAAAATGTCTTGAATTCTGGCTAGATTCTGTTTGCTTATTTTGCTTAATTCAATTTCTTTCAAAAGCAGTTCCATTCTTATCTAACTAGAGAGAGAACTCATTACATCTATGTGCATATTTGTTGGGGAAGTGGAGACAAAAAACTATTACGCTAAGATAAGAGATACAAGGTAAAATTAAAATGTAATGAGGCATTATTATATATGAGTCTTCCTCTTCAGAAGTCAAATTCCCGATTTCTTATTAGAGAATAACTAAGGTGCTAAAGTTAAACAATATTTTCTCGTTTATTTCGGTAAAGATACCGTGGTGGAAGATCTGTTAACCATATTAAAGAAGCAAATATCATAATTTACTATAATATCACGTTTTCCATTTGGTGAACGGAGCTAATCGCGGCGTTAAGTTCCGACACGCAATGCCTCTAAATTTTGCTACGATAATAACATCCCTAATAATAACTAGGACACAAGATAAAATTAAAATATAATCAGGCACTTATCTTGTCTTCCCCTTCAGAAGTCAAATTCCCAATTTCTTCTTAGATAGAGACTAAGGTACTGAAGTTAACCAATATTTCATCTTTTATCTCGGTAAAGATACCATGGTGGAAGATCTGTTAACCATATTAAAGACCTAATTATCATAATTTGCTATCACGTTTGTAATTTGGTGCAACAATGATCTAATTGCCGCTTTTTTTTAAATATATCAAAATATAATGTGTGAAGCTGAAAAAAAATAAAAAGAAATAGTTTATAAAATTTTATGAGTAATTTATGGGAATAATTTATTTATTATCATAATTCACAGCAAAATAACGACACACAACAGAAATGGATTTGAATCCACCACCACTGTTCCTTGAAGTCATATATACATATACTGAACCAAGAAATCGTGAAAGTAAATCGTAACTAGATATCCCATCTCATTCTTCTTGTCAGGGTTCAACATAGGTCATACTTTTGACAGTTCAAATGAATGACTATCTAAAACACTAAGCGATACGTGATAGTGTAGACTTTGAAGTATTTCATAGCAATAGCTTCCCTTCCTCTACGAAAGCTGTCAACTAAAATGTAACAGAAATATATTTTCCTGCTTATATATCGGGATTATATCACACCTCTAAGTAACCAGGTTGTGGTGGTTTTCATCGTCTAAAGGTCGTCGGTCTAGGGTATTGCAGAGTCCATTGGGTATCCCACAATTCACACAGCGATTCATATCCATAGCGTGGCGGTTGTAAGATCCAAAAGATTTCGTACTCCAGTGGGGACGCGAGGGTCGTACAAAGTAGGCAGAGTCAAAATCCGAGAAAAACAAAGCTTGAAAATATTAAACAAGCGGAAAAGTACTCAAAACGCATCGACACGAACGTAATGAGAGAAGCAAAAAATGCAAAAAATCAATAGACAAGGTGTCATTGTCAATCACCTGTCACATCTCTCATTTAAAATATGATTGATTTTAATCAATTAAGGATCTAAAATTTATTTTTTAAATTTTTCTCCATTTCCAGATTGTCAATTAATTTATTATTTGCTATTCGAAAAATAAAAAAAATAGTAATTTTTTAAACCACATCTCAATTCTTTACGTTTTGGCCCAAAAGTTTCAGTCTCCTTTGAACTGCAATTTAAGAATAACAGCTAACAATGTATGACTGATCGTTCTATGACTGATCTATGAAAGTAACTTAAAATTGACAAGTTTCGCAACGACAATAAATAGACAACTAAGTTTTGACAAAAAACACACACAAAAACTTGGCACTAATACATTTGGATTATAACTAAAAGATTTTTTTTATGGATAAGGACAAGGCAAACGAGCGTGCGGGTCACCTGATGGTAAGTGATTATCGCCGCCCACGACCCCGTGTAACACCAGAGGAGCTACAGGTGCGTTGCCTTTAAGGTGGGTTGGGCGCCGGAACCCGGCATTACCTGATGCGAAACGCAGTGGCATAAAGCCACTACTTCACGCCGGTTTTAAATACCGGGGGTGGTAATGATCTGGTTGAGTCTGCCCATGCGTGTTGCCATTGCTGGCGACGTGACTCTACCACACGTACTTTAGTTGCCTCTTACGATACCACCAGTACCAGGATGATCCTATTCTAGGCCGG